>JAQFYB010000851.1:0-42335 GCA_034694085.1 Pogonognathellus longicornis
GTCTGGGACACTCAGATAAGCGTCTGGGACACTCAGATAAGCGTCTGGGACACTCAGATAAGCGTCTGGGACACTCAAATAAGCCACCGCTTTATACGTTATTGAAGTGCAGATTTTATGCCGATTAAGTTTGAACTATGTTTCATGGTACGTGAAGGGTTAATTCTTACTGTTTTACTGTATGTATTGTTATGCTGACGTCAGCCAGAAAATATGAAATGTTGGTTTTCTAAATTTGTTTTCCATTATTTATTAAGTCTATTTGCACTATACGCGGGTTTTTGAAAATTTTATGTCTAGTACAGTTTTTTACGCTCTATTTCATGATATATTTAACTCCGAATTTGCAAAACCAATGAGTGTCCCTATTACCCTCCAGTGTGCCAACATATGCGCTAAAACTCATAAAATCAACTCAATATGACCTTTGGTAATAATAATTTGCTTACCTCGATCAAACAGCTCTATTTGAAAAGTGGTGGATCATTCTAAATATTGTGCAATTACTTTTTTATTTCACCCAGAAGAAGGTGTATTCAATTTGAGAAGTCTAAAGAAGGTATCGTTAATTTGTCAATTGTCTAAGATCTATTGTCAATTGCCAAATTATCGGAACAGATTTACATCTCCATCTCCTTGTGAGTTAAATAAAACCACTGTGTCAAGTGTGGTGTATATCACAGGCTAGAAATTATTTTAGACAGATTTAATCTTTTTGCTATTAAAAGGACTTGGGTATATTTAAGCGAAAACATTTTCACGTAAATATGTAATAATAATTCCTAATAATGCTTTAATGAGCTAACTAAAAGGGCAAAATAAGCAGTAAAGGTTTAAAAATTCATAAATATTCACTAAAAACCAAAAATTGGAAAATATGCAAAAACATGCAAAATGAGACTTCGTATTTAAGCTTTTTATGGTCTGCAACGTCAAGATCCGGACTGTGCATTCAATAGAGATGAACATGGGTTTGCCTGCTTATCCGCTCTCTGTTAATTAGGCTTTGCCACTTGAGTACTGATTGAATCTCGAACTTGTCTACGTTAACTCATGTTGTTGCATGTCCTGTGTTTTCAGTTCAAATGCTTCAAATGACACTCCACATATATAGAGACAGAGATATAGGCTATGACTACTGACTGCATGGAAACATGCCTTTCTTATTAAGTCAGGTTGTAAGTGTTATTGAGAATGTGAATCTTTCGTTATTAATTCTTGTGACAATTCCTCTGCTTTTTCTTATCCTGCTACACTGCTTTGGAATCATTGTTGCTTGTATTGTAGCAGTTGTGTTTGTGATGCGCGTGTCGGTCGTGTCGTGCTGTGTGCATCGTTATCTTGACGTGCCAGCTCTTCTTCTTCACGTTGTTCAATGTGTATTTTATTTACACATTTGCATGTACTCACAGATTACATTAACTTTATAAGCTTTAATGCATTCATATCTTATTTACTACACTTTTAATGTGGTATTTCTGTGTACCCAATACCCATCCAGGATGCTTATGCTTAAACTACTTATGTACTTTACAAGTCAAAACTACATGTCTTTTCATTGTTGGATGCACAGTGATGTGGACGATAATGCTTGTGTGCATTTACCTTCACAACAACAAACAACGTGGTCATAACACTAAGCATCGTAGCAGCGAATTAATACTAATATCTATTTAGAAATCAAGAACACAGTCCTAGACAGTGTTTGCTGGTGCTTACTTAGGGCAATACAAACAAATGCTTATTCAGCGTGGATAGGTTGTTAGGTCTTGTATACGAGAGGCTTTAATAATGTTCTCATATTCCACGATAATGGATCAAGTTGCGACAAGCAAGTCTGTTCAGTGGGATTTTCTAACGGGATTAATGTCTTAGATGACATGCGATGAACATTGAAAATCCAATAAACTCTCAACTCTCTACGTGAAGACAATTTGCAATATGTGCAATTTAATTACACAAGTACACAATTAATTACTCTTGACTTTATTGAAGTTCAACGTTTTTTCCCAAAGGTATTGCAAGCGATATGATTGTACCAAGTAGTAAACATTGACATGATGAGTATCCTTACAAAGGCTTTTAACAATAAAAAATATTTATTTGGAGAAAGTCAGATCTTGTCAGTGGGTTTCGTCTGTAAAACAATTAACACTACTGAGTGCAATAATAAAATTCTATTTACTTTGCCTAGAGGTATGTATCACATGGAGCTATTTATGTGCATGTATTATTGAACACAAAATATATACTACACTTATTGCTGGCAATGTGGCAACGTAATGAGTATGGTAATAGAAACTTCAGTAAACGGAGGTCCATAATTTACTTTCGCAAATGCTGTTAATTGAATTGGACGAATTATCCAAAAAATGTAGGGCAACAATGAATTCAACACGTCAGCACCCTATTTTGTTTTAATACCGTAATTAAAGTTTAAATAGCCATTCTCAAATGTATTGATTCAGCCCAAGTGATGACAATATAAATTATTGTATAAGTACATTTATACCTAAGTATAAAATTAGTGTTTCCCAATCATACAAGGTTAATTTATTAATAAAATTATTAGTTCAACATTCAAGTATTGTAGTATTTCAAACGTTTATTGTGGTACCATACTGATTGGATCTCAAAGCTTCTTACAACGAAGTTTAAGTCAAGTTGTTATTACTTGGGCAGTTTACTTCACGTATATCCTTTGCTGAAAAGTCACTCAAAGTGAAATGTACTTTTTAATACAGAAAAATATGCAAATTCTACATCTCAGGTAAGCCTGTGAACAAAGTGGTAACAAAACAGAACTAGTACAAACTTCACATTTAAATTAATTAGTTTAGAAGGACAATTCGCATTCGTGCAGTTGGGTTTTCGCTTGGCTAATGTAAATATGTCGTGAAATGTCATTCTCACTCTATTTACTATTGAATTTTCAGATATGTATGCGCTTAAGTGCCTTCTCTTACAAGACATGGCAACCCACACGAAGACAAATTCACTTAAAATCGACTTTATCTAGTTGTCATTTAATCTCATCAAATATTTACAGCATGGAGAGTCAAGTCACAACGCAAGGGTAGACAACCGGACTAAGTACCTACATCACGTCATACACAGGCCCATTTACTAGACTGACATGTCACAGCGTAAAGCTTTTAATTCATTCCCCACACTGCGACATCAGATGCCAAAGGAATTACAGTTTCTTACTTAGGTACTTAATAATTGTAGCCGTAAAGTAATCCGGAGAGTGTCACAGGCACTTTAGTATTGTTTCCTATTCATATCCGTCTAATCATATCCTTTTGTAGTCCAATGAACATATTATTACATTTAGCAATGTGGGTCGAAATCATTAGCAAACGAGATCTACATTTCTCTCAAGCAATATGCAATAAATTCGTGCAAAATTGCATGCAAATCAAAAAATGAAAGCTCAGTTATATTCTATTTACCTAGGTATACAAGCTGCAAGTGTACTAATATTTTATGTGCAGTGCAATTTTTTATTGCTCATATTTTTGTATTAACATTTTTTTACTATACAGTACACAGAATTAAGAATCCAAATACGTATTAATGAATACTTACTACAAAATGATATACACGTTCCAGACCTATTGTTCTAATTGTAACTACATGTATAATATTCATTTTTGCAAATGTAGTTGAGTTTTGTGATACGATACACGTAGTGTAGTACATGTTAAATGGATAAAGAATTTCTCACAACAACCACAAAATGTAAGTCTGGATAATGTGACGCACCATGCTTTTACCATTTGGTATACATGACAAGGTTATTTTAAGATTAAGTAAAGTCAACATTGACCTTTGAATTTCAAAACTAGGCAAAAAGCGGATAATCTGTAAATGCAAAAAGTGTCTGAGCTTGTTATTCATTACCTATTTCCCGTACAAAACAATCAAACAACCTTCTTTACGATTTATCATTATCAAACATGCAATCTTATTCGTGTGCTGCAAGAAACCATTTCATCTAAAAATTATTGCAGTTTTCGAACATTTTCTATATATGCAACAGCTATACGTTTAATCTCTAGTTAGCATAACTATATAAAACTATTTGCACTGAGAGTGGGAACACAAGGACATAATCATGCAAAATGAGTTATGCTTCAAACTTACATCGTGAACTGATTACATTCAGTAATATTTGTAATTGCAATCTTGCAAAGAATGTTATTTTTAATTTATACATGAAAAAGTTTAGTACCTACGCGAAACATTTACACATGCATTAGTAGGTAAAGTAAGTTGTAGTGGTAGTGTAGGGTAGTATACTACTACACATCATTTTTATTATACAAGCACAGTGAAGAAGAATGAAACTCAATAGAAATTGCTTTGCATGCATTACTACTTCATAATAAAAGAAATTAAGTCGTTGAGTAGGTCTGCATGTCTACAGGTCTTCTAACTCCTAACCAACTAACCAACGGATACAGGGAGTTTAAAAATCATGCCGTACCTGTCCGCTGTCCCGCACGTATTCTCTCCCTCTTCCATGCAACATTTGTAATTTCTATGTTTGATATAGAAGAAAACTTGGCGTATTACTAAATATACGTTTTTCAATGTATAAGAAGGATAAAACACTCCTGCTGGCCATTAAAGCAAGAATCTTTAAGTGAACATCCGGTCCTTTCTTATTCTCACCGTATATATTCTACGCAATATTCCCAGCTTTTCTATACAACCAACTTTATCTGAAACATATTTAATCATTCTATACATATGCCAGCTGACATTATTTCTTGCACCTAAATTTTTGCTGTACATTAACTCATGGTGTTATGCTGCTGGACGATGTTGTTGTATGTTCTTCTTACTTTTATTAAAATTTGTGCATTCCATTTACATACCTACCATCTCTTCCTCATCTATTCTATTCGTTAATAATTTTAAAGAATCATTACCACAATGCTGTACCTCTGTAACACAGATTTACATCGTCCAATCTTTATAAACATATAATACTATGCACTTCGAGAGAATTGAATTTCACGTCTATACTTATGTGTAATCAAGTGAAATGGACTTTGTTTGATTACATTTTTTTGATTAATGTGTACAACTCTTGCTTTCTTGCACATGCTACCTGACCGTTTAAGGCAGGGTGGTAGTTGGATGTAGTAGTCCTTCAAAACTACACGTTCCGATTACTATTCTGTTATTACTTATTACTATTATAATATAGGTATGTAAATGCGAAATAAAAATCAACTGTATAACATAACAAGACGACCACTTGTACTATGTGACCGCTATTTTTACGCGAGCGTATGTGACAAAGGTTATATATTGTTTATTGAGTAGACAAGATAGATAGAAGTGCTACGAACACGATTTTTCAAGACAACAAAGTGATGTACACTTTGATATTCCGTCTCGGTATAAGAAGTGTAGGAAGGAGGTGTGGAGTATGGACCCTTCCGTTGCTATGAGTTGAGAAGTGCAGGTCCAGTGCAGTCCCAAAAGAGTTGAAGATACCTTCGTGGAATAAGAATAACACCTGCTTCCCACAGGAAACGCCATCGGAGCGGAACCCTATATCACCATAAGAAATAAGAATACTTTCCCACAGTCTACTTTAAAAACTCATACCGAAACCACCTTTACAATACAGCAAAAGTGAACGCAGTCATTCCTCTCCAGCAGCAATGGTTGTAAAACGCTAGAAGTGCAGTTGTTGTGGGCCCTTTTGCTTCTTTGCTTTAAATTCATTTACTATCCAGACCACTATTACTTATAATACGCATCTTCAGTAATACTGGGAGTATGTATTTATTACAACTTTTACTTGCCGCTGTTACGGAGACTAGATAAAAATAAACGCTTGAAATCTACAGTAGTATAACTATTAAATAATACATGTAGAATAAGCTATGTTCTATCTGTTGCCAGCATATGCTTTCTTATACTTTCGTTGGTACACTTCACACTACACTATGACTGGAAATCATGAACCCTGAACATCTTGAAACGACTTGTGAGTGTACTGCGTATTTAATTGTGATTCGTTGTCATCATAACATGCACACGTAAATATTGTGTTCGTACCCCTCTATTTATACAATATAGACTACTGACATTGTCTGGGGTAGGTATAGCGTAACATAACAAAAAATTGTGGTCTATTATTCTACAACGCTTAAACTCCTTGAACAATCGAAAATTGATCTAATAACTTGTGAATACTGTCTTTCGTTTTACAGTATACATTGAACGCATCCACCGCTATGGCACTGCATTAGCTAAGGCTAAGGATGCAATGTCAAGACGCCCTTACAAATCAAAAGTATGTATACCCTTACTGCTTTTAGATATAGGATTACTTAAGTATAAGTTCATTTTTTGCTACCTCTACCAAGATGTAATGGAGATTCGTAGTATTTTTACAGCATGTGTACAACACACAAAGATATAACATTATCAAACAGCCCCGGCATGTTTACGTATACTGTGCGTACGGTGCATTATTGCTCTTGAACATGAGATTTGATCTCAGGAGCAGCAAGTTCAGGCCGTTGAGAATGGGATGGGAACTTTGAGGTTGAGATTGAATTATGCTCTCTGACGAGTCTTTTTCCGTACATGATATTCATATCGTAATGGTTTGTTACGTTTGAAGTTAAATTATGTGCTTTTGCTAATGTAGCTGGTTGGATCTGAAAGCCAAGCAGCTTGAGTTCGGTCAAACCGTATTCTGTATACAAGTACAAGTGCATTACTGTAGAATACATCTCGCTTATGAATCCCCGTAAGTGGTAATAAAATGTAATATAGTAATTACTTTATTCTGCTCGACCGGTGAGCGATTGACGGTTATGTTAGTTACAGTAGTGCATTGTTGTTGATATGATTATCGGACAAGGAGCAGAAACACTGGTAGGCTCCTTATTGCAATTAGAATACTGTACAGCACAAAGAAGGTAATAATCTGTCGTCACGTATTTTCCAATGGTTGTAGGTTGTGTGTAGTTACATTATGTTCACTTTTTAAAAGCAATCGCTCACTTACCCTTCCAATCTTACAGGTAGGTGCATTTTTTGCATGGTTAAATGATACATACTACCTAATACAATGTATCATATCGCTGTGCTGTTATTACTACCACATCCCCAATTGTATATTTCTTTAGATTATGTTCCTCCTGACACCTGAGGCAGTCCATGTTTGAATTGGCTGTAGATGGCTAAGACGCTACGAGTATTATTATGAATAACGAAGAAACGGCTAACAAAAGTTGCTGCTATAAAGAATGATGGATACTTAATAATTAGGTACTGGTACTTCGTTGTTTTTTGCAGCCAACAGTCAACACGTGTGTAATAATATTATACTTAAGTATAAGACTCTCTTAGCTATACAGTTTACGAAGTAGTAACCATGTTTAACAAGTAGCAAAGTAAATCAATTGTGAAAATAACAGAAAATGAATTGTTCTCTGATTGTGAGCTATCAATGAATATTAAAACGGATTCTTATTTGTTTATATTAACCTTGTTATCAAATAGGTGGTTATAGGTACCAAATTCATAATTAACATAGAAATTGATGCCTAAACTATTTACTTGCAATTGTTGTGGATAACATTCTCGGTCTTATCATATTTTATTGCCTTTTTTGACATTGCTGGTAAAAGTGGTTGAGCAGAAATGCTTAGTAAGTATCATGGCTATTAGTTACAATACAACATGAACTGAATCGGTAAAGTGCAGCAAAGGCCAATGGTTTAAGTAGGTAAAGGGCAACCTCCATTAGGACATGGAACTAACGCATCGAAATTATGAGCGTGAGCAGGGAGATACTAAAAGTCGAAACTGAAGGAACACAGACACCGGATATCTTGAAAACCACTAGAACGGCTGCAGGACTCGAATTTTGGAAGAGCTGCTGCTTAAGAGTGAGTTGAAGAGTTGAATCTCATGTTCGTTTTAGTTTTGACACGTCATGTCATGGATTGCACTTTTGGAATTTCTTGAAACTAATGCCGTGTCAATCAACCAGATATCTAAAAAATGATTCACCTTTTAGTCCTGCATGGATGCTTGAGCAGTATTAATACTGGATGAGAGACATCAATCGGAAGAGTCTACCTGGATTCTAATACATAAATAATACCCACTGGTTTGCGTATGAAATATCATTTTAGATGCTTTATAAAAATGTCTATCTGTCTCTCCGTGCTGTAGGCTATATTACTAAAGAACTATTGAAGAAGACCGCTACAAATTGGGTAAAAGTAATGTTAGTTAGTGTAATATAGGTAATATTAATAAAATAAAGAGTTTGCAATCACAATTATAAGCCCTCAAATATTGAATTTTAGTAGTCCATATGCCTTAATGATCCTTTATACTTTTGATTTTATTCCTTTCTAGTCTGCACTTTTTTAAACTGCTACTTAGTTGCTGATATACCATTAGCATTACATTACAATAGTTACTAGTAATTAACATAAAATTGGATTACCAGAAAATGTTTGCAGTTAAACAATAAATGTAGTAATAAAATATTATAACTTTCTTGTTGGTAGGTATATTATCCTTTCCTGTTGCAATAGCTAGCAAATCTAACCACGTTAGGTTTGTTTATCTGTCATTACAATTTTAAAATATCATAGCTGTTGTACTTCAAGAGATACTTCTGCAGTATATTTGATTGCACCTTTACTATAGTTGATATTTTGCAATGCCAGGTTGTAAATCGTAATTTGGATTTGAAAGTGCAAGTTTCTATGTTAATCTGATCATAAAGAGAGTTGGCACATCTTCATTTATTATTCTTAGTGCTGAATGTCTGCCTGTCTGCGTACAAGAAACAAAGCTGTAGGGTGATGCTAACAAATGTTAATGCACATGTAATAAATGCTTTTTGGTGTCTTCCTGCGTGTGTCTGTGTGTATCAATGCTTGCGTTTGTTTTGGTTGCCTCCCGTCCTCTCATTGTACTACTTAAGTCAAAACTCATACACTAATGTAAGACATACTTACTCAGTGCAGTAAATTGCCAGCTTAACTTTAACTAGCCACGGACAGAGTAAAATCAGGTCGGGTAAATATACAGACACTAACTTAATGACAACAATTTACGTTACAGCCTAAGCTATGGTAATCTTGTATACCTATGTAGGGAGTAATATTATTAACTCTAATAGTTGTGCAGACAAGTGCACACAGAGGAGCTTCGTGCCTTGCTACCTCCTTCCTTCCTTCTTTTATACGATATCCCTTCTCTGTTAATGTAAATTCCAAATTGGAGTTTTACAATGCAACACACAGGTAAGGTACATGTTGCGTCGAGGTGGTTTGGACATCTCTTTGTTTACATATTACTCTGCATGACTGCGCAGCCCATTAAATGTGGAAAAGTAAGACAGACCAAGTCAGGCACATTGTAATTACAGGCAAATACATACATTGACTGATACATAGACACAATAAACATAGCCAGTCCAGTTCCATGTTCATCTTAGAACATTAGCTTTGCTTGTGCACTGCAAAACACAGAACATACAATGAAGCACAGCGCATGAGAAACATAAATATTGTACCACACACAGGCAAATTATCTTCAAATGAAAAATAATAGCCCGGACAGTCTTCTTGACAGCTTCAGAGAAAGTGGCATTAGTCTTCTCTACTCTATTAAGACACTAGTTAAAAAACACAGCTGTTATACATAACATAATTAGCTTAGTTGAGTACCATCCGTCTATACTCTACACATATAGACAAGAGCAAAAACTGGTTATAGGTAGTGGTGGTCTTCAAATTACTCTTCGAAATTTATAATTTCGATTCTGTTGCACTTTGCAATAAATTCCTGTGTTGGAAGTCGTCTTCTTTTCCAACCGCTTCTACCATCTGCGATTGCGACATATTTTATGGGGCAGTTTAAATGAAGAATCAAACCATTGCATTGTTACATATGCTATCATTTCAATTTTCAAAAATATTTAAGTATCAAGTTATAACATATATTTAAATAGCATTAAAAACTTGTCGCAGCATGCGGGAGATAATTACGGCAAAAGAGAATTGGAAATTACAATTACAAAAATCATTTTATAGTCATCAGTTGTGCTCACCAACCAGGTACACTATTCAGCAAGAATGTAGTTAGAGATATACATACAATCTGTTTAAAGGTACTTGTAAAAAACAAATGTATGAATTTATTGATAAGCCAGAACCTATACTAAAATTGAAATACTAACCTATTTAAATTAAGTTCAAGGTGTATTTTTGTTTGCACATTGAATAGAGTAGCAATGGTGGTAGCATAAATACATAACATTATACCTATAGTAATAAAAATCTCATAAAAGAGAGGATCATTAATCATAGCAGATGTATTTTCGTGGTTGAGTAATCAAGAAAGTACAATTACGACTTTATCTTCCCTTCACACAACTTATAATTTCTAATTCTGGTTGCTTTCTATGTAGATGGTAGGTATTAAATTGGAAAATGAGACATACATACCATATTAAATACATGGCTACAATACATACCTAGCCTAGGTATGTCATTTTTGTCATTGGTTGGAGCTTTAATAAAATACTTTACAATTTTCGTAGAAAAGCTAAACTTAAATAATTTGTTATATTTAGGTGAATGCAAAGAACTGTTCCGGCTTAATTGAATTGTTACTAACACACCATGAAGGTATGAGAGGAGATGACCAATTTAAACGTAAATTGATGTTGCACCATTTACACCATTTACATTTACATTTACATTTACACCATTTACACCATTTACATGAGTGGTGTATACAACTGAATTAGAAAAACTAACTAACGCAAAGTACAAGAACATGCATCAAAGAATTGAAGATTAGTCTATATATAGTGCCCATTACTACACACATTTTCGAACTGCTCAGTGTTTCTCCCAGGCTATATATATTTAGCTATGCAGGAATGTCTGTTGTCTTTATAGAGTAGGTAAGACTATTAAAGCATGCAATTCCCGTTAAAATTATGCATAAGTATCTCTAGGTTGAAAGTAGATACGCTTTGGTTGGAGAATGAGGCAGAAAAAGATGTGGACAATAATCAAGGGACTAGGGACATATAAACTGGCTATAATTGAGACACGAAATGAAATATCGCATTTATTCAATTACTGCCGGCTATTATATGTTTTCTTTTGATACAAATACACCATTCACGTTGCAAGATCACAAACTTATGACGAAACAGCAGGAAGTCTATAGATATAGTTTTCATCTCCATCCCATGTTCTCCTTCTTACATATGCCTACATTTGGCATAATATGCCTGTCCCAAGTTGTAAAGGCAAAGTTATATAGATGAATGCAAACATGCAAAGTGGCTGCTCATGTGCTATTGCTTTGTGGGATGGTTATTTAATAGACATTTTCCCAACACAAACACAGTGATGGTGAGGCTATTGCAGTTTTTAGCTGTTAAGATTTTGGCGTTGACATTGAAAGAATTCTCAGGTAAAGACAACTTTGTAGACCTCCAACTCTTTCATGAAGACAGAAAGAGTGCATCACGTTGTAAAGGCTTTTTATTTTGCCTTCTTACTATTGTCAACTCAATTCATTATTGTACGAACTCAAATGTTTTTGCTCATAGAATGTTTTTACTGTTAGCTCACAAAAAATTTCCTATGTGAATAGAAATAACTATTTCACAAGCACTCCTTCCTACCTGTTGTGGTTAGAAACTCACAACCAGAGATATCCTACAATATAATAAATCTTTAACATACCCCTACTTCAAATTGGGGGTAGAAAATGTAACTTACTTTCAATGTGAGCTTTGGATTACAAATTTAAACACTATGATGTGAATTGATGTGAACCAAAAATATTACTAAAGAATAAGAGTTACGTGTGTGGGACTAGTCAGGCAAATTGTGATGTGAATGTCGTCTCATTCCTTTCAAAACACTATTGCTGAGTGAGAATAACACTAAATGTAATTTTGAATAGGGGCTTTGTGAAAATGGCTTATTAAATGCATCATGTCTATAAAATGATCACATAGACAAACCTTATAAGTAAATTAAAATAATTGCTGCTTTATTCATTATTAAAATATTCTAGTTAGCACACTAAACTGCATCATGTGAACAATCGGCATAGGTATTCAACCTTGGGAAATAAGCAGAATTTATGACTTCTTAGTATACTGTATACTTTCTTAATAAGCAAAAGTAAGAACTTATTTAAACCATTAGTAGGTACCTATATAGTACCTACTTGTATGGAAAGCTTAAAGAATCAAAATTAGCAAAACTAACCGGAAATTTTATATCTGCAGTAATCATTAATTCCAAGAAAGAAAAAAATAATAAAGTATATAACTGTGTAGAGCATAATAATTTATAACTATGGTTTTAGCATTAAAGGAAACATCATTACCTACGGACTTATCTTGCATATTAGAGTAAACAAGAGTTTAACAAAAGTAAAAGTTGCAGTACTCTCAGGAAAAGTGACTCGTAGTATAATGTGTTATATAGGTAAGCTAGCGATACTGAAGGTACCTATATTAATGTATGATATAATGCAATGACACGAGCAGACCACACTAAAGAATGCATTTAGGTGACCAATGGAAGGACAAAGTCTTTACTTTCGTTTGAAGATGCAGGTACACATTTAAATTCTTCAAAAAGTTGTACTTATACAACATGTGGGGATTTCAATAGAGTCAGGGTGCCTTTTTAGTATTCAAATAATTTTATTTTCTTACGTGCGGGTTTAACGCTCGTTAACAGAGAAGTCTCTCTGATCCTTTGACAATGAACACAGACTATACTCTAATCAGATGGACCTCAAGTCTGTAGCTGTCATTGTAATAATATGGAGATTTTATCTTGGGCACGTTCGTTAGCTCGTAAAAAAACAATGTAGGTACCTAAAATGTAAAATGTTTATGCATTTACAAACACTGGAAAATCCTTAAGCGCGTAATAGACTCTTCTTGATAGTATTGTGTTTGTGAGACTGGATTTGATTTCCTCCTGTCCTTCCTTGCAATAAAAATCATTTACTCTGCTCCTGATTCCTACTTACCAGCTCTTTGGATTAAATTGAAACTCCATTATACCTTCCTACTAGAACAGTAGAATCCTGCTACACCGCAATACAATTGATTTGTCTGTACGAATTGTATTGTACGAACTGGGTAGGGAAAATTCAAGTAAAGTGCATTTATATAAAAAGTGTAGCCTCAGTGGTGTTATTATTTTTCATGCCACTTTAATGTAGAAGACACAAAAAACTTTCTTCCTTTCTTTTCTGAACTTTTGTATAGTTCTTTCGTGGACTGAAAGTAAATTTCAATTTTTTTGCTTCTTCGCGTTTTCTGTTCACTCGACGATATTTTCCGTACCTAAAAAGTTTCCACTCTGAAATAAATTGTCTACCGTGTAATTTCCACTCAAGTGCCCAAGTAACAACATGATCGGAATGACTGCTTATTACTTATAGAGAAGTGCCAACGCACTTTTCGTCCTAAATATCAACTTCTATAAATTCTCAGCAGGCGGTTTCAGTAGTACCTACTATCACCAGTACACTACAAAATGCACTGGTGGTTTTCATAATAATGCAACGGTTAGGTTATGCAGTTAGTTGTAAGCCTAAGGTATTTCTTGCCTATTCTATACTACAGACTACCCAACGCATTGATGCGCTTATAGCTAAACCATATCAAAATTCATGGAAAGTTCATTCATAGGTGAATTCATATCGTACGCAAAGCAATATACGGTAAAGGACTCTGTGTAGTGTTATAATTATAACTGTCAGTACCTATGTTATTTAATTCTAAGTGTACATGTTCTTTTGATGAGTCATTCAAATCATTAAAGGTAACTTGAGCTAAGTCAAGTATTTATGCATGACAAGGTATGATTCTCTGCAAAATTTAAATTTTCTATAGTCTAAAACTTTGTCACAGAACTGTCTACTTAAATTATTTAGCTGGAATGTCATTAATTCAAGGGCGTTCTGCAGAATTCAAATTAACATTAATGCATGCCCCCGTGTAGAGGCACCAAAGTGTAAATAATTGTTCTGGATAAAAAGCTTTCATTTCTTAGTATTCATACGCGTAAAACAAGCTGTCTATATACTTCCCAATTTCTGCGGAATGAACTTTAAAAAACTAATGGGACAAATACATAGTAGTTACTAAGGACAATATATTGCATTGGTACTAGGTAATACGCTTTTATGTATGAGAGGTAGCTACTACTACTACTACTACTGCCCCATTTTTGTAACTGAAATGGAAATAGGGAATTAGACAACTAATGTGTATAGGAATTTAGTTATACGTTTTAATAACACCCGCACTGCATGAACATAACCGATCTATTACAGTGTCTGAGCACATAAGCCATAATGTGTTAGATTTCAGACATTTCTTCATCAATAATTAATCAACTTTCTAGGCGTCTCTTGCACTCAATAACAGCTTCGTCTGTCGTGCTTTTGATAGCTTAATTACCCATAAACCATAAACCTATCAAACATGAGTGTGTTTCGGTTCGGTCACATCACATTCATGTACTATGTAATAGTCCTTTTTAGAACCGTAAAACTCTTATTCAGATATGTACTTTATATTTGTAACATTCATTTTTTTGTTATTTAATAGCTTCCGCTCAGCAATCAACAAATGCGTAGAAATAGCCTCCATTAAAATTGTTAATGAAAATATGATATCAAAAATTGTAAGAAACAGAAATGTATATACATATAAATCAAATCAATATTGTGTCAAATTAATTGTAAATTGCTATCTTTATTTCCAAAACTAGTTAAATGGTATAGGTATTACTTTGCTAACTATACTTTTAGTGTAAAAATTATTATTACACTTGGCAGTAGGTATAATATCATTCGGCATGCCTTTGTGGTTTGTAGTAGTCAGACAGGTTAGTGAACATTATAATAAATATAATATCTAATATCTATTACATTTGCATCAAAATGGGATGGATCGATTTATGCAACAATTAGTATTATGTACATACAAGCCATTTAAATCAATTTCATATTAATACACCTACCTACTACCTGGTACATGTTCCAATACTAGCATTATTATAACTATAATAATTTGCAATGTTAATTTACTTGCAAAGTTAACTGACACTAATGTGTGTTAAATCATTACCTATGTAAAAATGATCATACATTACATAAAACAATGTTATTATTACAAACAAAGTTAAACAAACTTGACTTGCCAAATGAGGTGAGTTCAATATGTACTTTACCTAATTGTAAGCGAACAACGAAGATGGGATTGGTATAGTAAACACTACCAGCAAAGCAATATTATTTCCTTAGAGCGGTAAGTGTGAGGAAATGCACATTAAGTTAAAATTTACAAACAGAGCATTTTGAATCCAAGACATGCACATGTAGGTACTATGTAGCGTTCGTTTGAGTGAACATGAACTGCACTACTTGACTATTGCCATTTTGCCAACTGTCTTGTCCTTGCGTCTTGTGTCTAGGTACAGATGCTCGACACAGCCTATATATGCATTTGTGTAACAAGGTGCTCATTCTTTGTTGGGATTCTCGATTCTTTAGATGCAATTTGTGTATCAGATAAGATATTTTATGCAAGCTTCACACGTAGCATGCTTAGCATGCTATATGCACACTATGCTTATTTTCGCCATCGCATAGCTCTCAAGCGACTATAGTGAGATTTTAGTTCATAGACTACAGATGTAATCATACTGTGAACCAAAACTGCCACTAGGAGTAAACTGCATAACATGCTCCATGGTATGTGTAGTGCATGGCGTTCCATTTACTGTGTAAGTAAGTTAAAGTGAAGGAAGCAAAATAAAGCAAAAGAGAATTCCCAGTGTTCAATCTTAAGTAAAATATACCGAAGTTTATCTTCAACTAAAGACCAAAGACTTTCCTTGCTTTTCCAAGTATTCATATACGCGATAGCAAATACGTGCATAACAATATAGAACAGTGTTCTATGTGCGAATTTTGTGAATCGGGCATGTATAGCTGGATTTGACTAAGCTGGCACATTATATCGTTTGTTACTGTGCTGCTTTTTTGTTGTAAGTAAGTAAAGTAAGAGAAGAGCGCAAGTTGATATGGGGAAAGAATACGGGCAGGAGTGTAGCAGTAGTGAAGTGGGCACACGGAGACACGACACACCACACGCAGAGCAAAAGCAATAAGAACGAAGCTTCTCGCAGTGTAGAGTTCTACAAGAACATTGAGAAGAGTTGAAGCCGTGTCTGTGAGTGTGTAAGTAAAGTGTATAGTGCAGTGAGTGTGGAGTTCTTTGGCTGGTTTGGATTTGCCTTCAGTGCAATTGTAGTGTGCTGTGTGTTTGTTGAGAATCGAGGAAGGAAAGGGAACTTAGGCGTTCAGTGCACGTGTGGGCGACGACGAAGGAGCATCTCTCTCGCCACTCGACTCGGCAAATTCTGCATTTACTCCAGTTCACTTTGGACGCAACAAATTGCATTCGCAAAAATTTACTTACATAATTTCAATCAGTCTACAAAGCTATTTACGTTTTGGATTGGAGTATAATCCAACCATTTATTAATTACTTACCTTCATAAAAATTATACTTTCTTATTATTTTGCTATCACTACTTACTCTATAAAGTCATAAACTGTCTATATTGTTTTATTTGTACGACTACATACCTCCCTACCAAAGTGTGTAACAACGGTTTACATTCTTCATAGACGTTTAGTACCAGTGTCTTGTTTGTATGTAAAATCCAGCTTGTAAGACTTGCTGTTGTATAGCATGGTTATATGTTGGATTGGAAGTGAAAAGGTTAACTTTCGGGGAAATTGAGATTTGAAATCATGTGAAATTGTAAACAGGGGAAATATTGTGAGAATATAAGCAAATCAAATTGGGTCTCGGCTGGGTTCTGTAAATACGACACATACTATACTATCAACACCAACTACCCAGTGTTCATCATGTTTACTTTCCATGTCAATTTAGCCAATAAGGTTAAAAGTTAGGATTGACTACAGTTGAAAGGACACGACACAAAACCTTTGGTTAATAGTAGACTGTGTCTCTTGTGAAGAAACTGTGTGGAAAAGAAAAATACTCAACGAACGAATACGAACATCTTAAAACGACTCTGCTAGTAGATTTGTCTTTGGCTGCCATCACTTGCTACAACAACTTCCTACTACTGCTGCATGTTACATTTGAAATCTCCTGCAGTTTGTGTATTCGACAATATTTTCGATCCGATTCGGTATCTCCAACAACTCAGTCTGTCTGTTTGTTCTGTCTATCTCTAAAATACACAAGTGTGAATACCGGGAGTAGCAGTGGAGCAGGCTGGAGTGAAGTGTTAAAAAAAGAGAAGTACCAATTTAAGTTTGCCCTAGGAACACACTCACACACAGACAGAAGAGCATTGGTCTTTCTTGCTAAATATACTTGGAAAGTCTCAACGCTCAACTTGAGTCACGTCACACAAACTCTGATTTCAAAATCTTGTGTCTATCTCCCTTCCTCAGCTTTCATCGTGCAATCACACTAAGAAAGGCTTTTGTTCCTTTCTCCAGGAACATAGAAGAAGGAGTCAAATCCCGAAATCATTTGTCGTCACAAAATCAGACAACCACCCTTCTTCTCTCATCAATTTCGAAGCAGGGAAAACAGAAATACTGGAATGTTATTTGTACATTGACTGGAATTTTCTTAAATGTTGGACAGGAAATATATTTAAGTCAGCTCTTCGTGTGTATAATTGTTGACAGTGTGTCTGTGACTCGTGTACCATTTTGCTTGGAGCACTCTGTATTCTGTTATCCATAAAAAGAAATTACCAAAATAATGTTCTACAAAAGATAATATTACAAAGCATACATTCGCTCTTTATTTTCTACACTGAACTAAATCGAAAACAAAACGGCTGTATACTGGAAAATAGAAGTTAAATCACTTTAACACAAATTAAACCCTTGTGGAGTGTTGTTCATAGTTGGATCATTTTCATAAGCGTCATTAATGTGTGAAACCGCAAGTGATGCAGTAAAAGTTGAGCTGCCCTTGAAATACTTCAAGTGAGAATACCCGGTTACATTTAATGGACATAGGTACTACAATATTATTCATTGTCAGTCATGCAACTTGACTTGAAACTTGGAAATTGTACCTAGAAAGAATGCATCTAGTATGTTCTCTGTTTAAAATATCTACAAAACTAAATTAAAAATAATAGAAAACGACTCAAGAAAATAGTAACTGGCAGCAATCAAGTGAATTGGTTTACCATTGTGTTTGTTGTGTCAAGAAAATAGAAACTGTAGCTACCAACGCAAGTACACAGTTTACAGTGAAGTGTGGGTTGGTGAGACTAGTCAAAGCTCTCTATACAACATTCGCATTACTTATTCAAGCTTAACAAAACCCAAACTAAAGTTAGACGACAAAATTTCCGTATTTTCTAATGAAAAATTTAACTGTAGTTGGAAAGCCCAATAACCTCACATCTTGTCTTGTATTCTAACTTAACTACAGTTAGGCACCTACATTACATCAACCATTATCGAAGTACTGCCTCATTTTAGAACGAAAACTGCCGTACAACACTGCAATTACGACGTTGGACTCTTTCTGGGCTATAATGACTATTTCTAACACTGCTGTCATTGTCATTCTTACACTCATGTGCTCCCACTGAAATTTTAACGTGTACTACTTCACAAATAGATACTAAACAAGTTAAATACCCACCCGTCATAATACATTCATCATCGAATACGACTAAATCTTAATATTCCAGCAGAACAGTTAAACTACACGGATATTTCAACAAGTCATAGACAAGTTGTATCAAAAAAGCAATTAACACTCAATCGGAAATTGGAATTTTAAAATAATCAATGAGTCGATGACTTTAATCAAAATGAAAACCTTCGTCGGCTTTACGAGACTTTTTATTCTTTTGTTTTGTCTCAATTTTTATGGAACGCTACAAGGTAAGATCATTTATTCTTCTATATTTTTGCAGTAGATATGTTTCAACGCTTGGCTTTTCCGCAGTTGTCATTTTACAAAGAAATTTGGGCTTGCAGCATTATAAAAAATAGAACGGAAAAACGGAGCGTGGAAAGCAAAGGCATTTAGCCTACCTGCGGGATCTTTAGGAAATAATTTTTCTTTTATGATGTAAAAACCTATGTAATTCGATGCTCACGATTGATTACCGTAACTTAAAAACGTTAGTAAGTCTTTGTGTGGTAATTTGGTGTTTTACTGTAGACGCAGTTTAGTCGACAAAGTTTACCCAGATTGGAAATAGGTTGATGGAAACACAAAGACCTCCACATTCCATTTTGTAGTGAAGTAGCCGAAATAAATGCAATTTCTCATGCTTTTCATCGCAATTGACAGCAAGTTTTACAAGAGTTATCCATAAACATGCCATTTTTCACTTCGATGAGAGTAATACATTATGTTGCAGGGCATAGAGTAGACAGTAGAGTATTAGCAGTGTGTAGAAAAATGTTTATGAAATAATACCCACTACTAAACGAAGGAGTGCACTACAAATATACTTTGGGCTTTGGTTGGGCTTGGGTTTAATGCTTGCCATGTACATGTGTACAAGCCTTAAAACGTCTCCATTTCAGCCAATTTCAGGACTCCTTCACAATGAAACTATCATAGTTTACTGAGTGACTTGGTGGACAATTTGGACACACTACACCCAGAAAATTATCTTTATTCGCCCAAAAGCTAATGAATAGACTATGATACAGCAGGAACGACTCTTTTAAGTCCAAAACCATTAAATTGTAAATGAGAGTCGGTTGTTCGGTCTGTCTAGCCATTCTGCATTCTCCTGGCTGGTTTTTCCTTGGTCATTGCCATCCTTACATTTTGGTGTCACGTCTTTGAATGTGCTGTTGGTGAATTAGATTTATTCTCTAGCCTTTACTCTGCAGTCACTTATTATGGTACAGTGTATCGGAAAGCATTGGCAGAAATAGGTTATTCATGTCATTGAATGTGGTGTTGTTGGAACGTCAAGCGAAGCACAGGCAACTCTATAAGTCAGCCTGTTTTTGCCTTGACGGATTTTAAGGTGTTGTATTGTCTCCTATGGCATGTTTTTCTGCATTTTCACACTTTGACTATTGTGTTGTGTTGTCTGTGTGCATTTTCACAGCGTAATCTCCAGTGTGGACGAAAAAATCACGAATTTCATATCCGCAGGCTATATCTGTACTTGTGAATCCTTGTAGTAGACAAAAAGTATTTGTATATTCTTAAACTCTACAACCGCAACCGAGTGTACATTTAGTATCTATACGCATTGCCACACACAATCTTTATATGCATTACTGTGTGAGACTGTAGCATTTTATTTATTTTCTACCACTTTTATGTCACATCTCCGTACAAATGTTGCTGCGTTGATACGATGGGACGTATACCATTGCAAAAAAGCTCAGGGTTCTCTCAGATTTTCATACACGGTGCTCCGTACAGCCAGTGCACATGTGAATCCCACTGAATTCTACTCTAAAGCCAATTTTGTGTGTAAAGATGTATTTTGTGTTCTCAAGTGCATTTCATTCATAGGAGGCGAATCTTCTTGCGGTGAGATTAGGACATTGAAACAAATGTAAACGTAAATGGCCGTTGTGTATGGGCTGTGGACCGGCCTCTGAAATGACATTCCTGAATGCATTACATATATATTTCTGGCCCTGGTGGAGATGGAAGTATAAAAATAAAATAAAATGGCATATACTTTTTCCTTATTGTATTGTGTTACGACAAGAGGCGCCCTTGCCTTGCCTGTACTTACATGTTAAGACGGAGTTGTGAGTTCAGTTCAGTCGGGTCCCATTCTCAACCAACCTAACGCTTCACACACTGCACATCACAACATTTCTGCTATACTCGGCTGTAGATTCTAGTTTTCTTACGTGGTACTTCTCTCTTATTCCTAGCATTACACCACTACATTACATTATATTACATTGTACCCACACTGCCATACCATCCTTTACCATACTTGGACCACTCTAATAATATCACCAAAGACTTTGCACACATTACTGATATAAAGATATAAACAGTCGTAGTTTATTTTTGTGTTGTTTTCGTTGACATACGAAACATAACATAACAACTTGGCGTAAAGCAACATGAGCATACCTATAACCTAAAAAACACGCACAACACACTACTCTGCTAACGCAAGTACTCACTGTACTGTACTGTGAGCAAATGCAATCTCAACTTCCAAATTATAGGTGCCTTATATCTGTATGTAGGAAACGAATGATGAAACTCATCTTTACCACCATTCCCTATCAAACTTGTGCGAAACTAAGGAAAAATTACAACGTTGCGCTTTACTTACTTTGCTAACAATAGGAACTACCGTACATATACTTAGTATTTAGCTTGGCAAAGTAAAACATGTCATATACTTGCACGTTACTCAGTGTACACAATGTACACTTTCAAGGCAGTAACACAGGAGAATGCATGAAAATTCCCCACCATCGCTAAATGTAAGCCGGTTTACTATAATTCTGTGTTTGTTAAATATGAACCGTCAAATTTCTGTCATTCTTACTGCTATTCATTGAAATTGCGTCGTTGCATTTATTTGTGTTAAAGTGTACATGCGTGCACACTCAGACTCTGTTGACTGCTTAGACAGAAAGAGGTTTATAAATGTAACAATGCATTTTTATTCGTACTTCCAAGCGTTCAACGCCCGAAAAACATCATCAAACCCATTGCAAAGTCAACTGAAAGGCACTGCTCTGCACTGACTGTGTTCGTCACAGTTCTTTCTCATCATCTTCTTCTTCTGGCACACATCAACTGCCATCCATAACAGTAAACCGAACGCCAAAAAGCAACTCGTAAGTTAAATACGTAACTATATATATGTATACATACAGAGAGAATTTTCTTGACTTATTGTCTTGTCGTTGCTTGTGTGGCTCTCATGGGAATTAAAAGAAATCTGTAAATACATAATCATAGCCTGTGTCACTATACGAATGTAGTAGTATGCCTTGTCTTGTATATAAGTAGTTAACTCGAGAAAATTCTAACATTTTCTCACAATAAATTCCAAAAAATTTCCTGCGAAACTCTAGTAGTAAATTATGCACACAGCAGGTAAAGCAATCCTACACAGCAAACAAATGAGAAGCACCACCTGCGTATTACTGTGTAGGTACAGGTACACATACAAAGAAGAAAATGTATGCCGTGTGTACAATTAGAGGAGTACACATAAGAAACACAAGAAAATTATTTTGTTGAATAAAAACAACAAAACAAAAATTTAGTAAAACTTCCTTAGTCAAACGGCAAAGCACTTAAACCATTACACAGCCCATCGTCCCAGTAAGTTGTAGTGGTACTGGTTGTAGGAATAGTAGGAAACATATAGTTTACGCAGGAAGAGAGAACATTGTACTGTAGTACAAGTATCGCTGTACTGTGAGGCAGAGTCTTGTAAGTATTTATTTGATTCTATTTGTTAATGTAATATCTCCCTAAAGACCAAGTCAGAGACGTTTATGACTATTATGTAGCTGAGTTTAAGTATGAGAAAAGCTTCTTGCGGACAAGACTCGGAAAAACAAACCATGGAAAATGAAAACACTCCAGAGTGTATATAATACGTAATGCTAGCAACAGAGAAAAACACGACTCCTCTTCCTCTTTCTTCCACAAAGCTACAAACTCAACTAAAACGAAAAACAACTCAAGTCTTTCTCTCTCTTCTTTAATATCAAGCCTGGCAAACTAAAGAACTGAACTAAAACTCAAAACGTCCGAATTTAAATTCAGAGCAATGGTTCTCCTTCCAGACCAGAATGTAATGCAATAATGTTGACTATGAACTACTAGTAGCGTACTACAAATAGAGTGCATGCATTATGCGACTACTCTCAACCCCTGGTAGTACTAGTGGTTCTTACACTGTGTATAAGAGTAAAGATTGTAGTACAGTCACTACAACTGCTATAATAAACAAACGTAGCTAGCATACTCCTATACATACGAGTGTATTATACATGCATACTATACACTAGTCTCATCTTCAGCGTATTAGTATTGCTTATTCTAAATTATAAAGCAGAAAGATGGATATATAGTGGGGACGCTATAGAAACTCCGAAAGACTAGCTGGAAGCTCTGCGTATGATTATAGAATAGACGATGCCAACAACAGCAGGAGTCTAAGAAACTATTCTGCAAGAATTCGGAAGTCATTTGTGTGCAAAACAGCTATTTGAATATTTGCATCTTTGGCTTAACTTCCCTCAGCTTGGTTGGGTCTTCTCTCTCTCTCTCTCTCGCTCACTCGTCGTTTGCTCTAATATTGCTATGGTTTGGTTTGCTTTGGTTTGCTTTGGCTGCATGACTTCTGAACTTGTGAACCAAACTCACTTGGCTTGTCTTGCCATTTCAGAAAAAGACTATTATTGTACTTTGGTATATTTAGGAGTATAGGAAGTACGTGTATATGAGTATAGCTATGTTCTAGGAAATGATATAGGGACTTCAGTATTACATAGCATTGTGCATGTAGATCAGAATGATTATATAACCTTAACTTAATCTGTACGGCACGCTATGCCAAGTTAATGCATGCGGTTTACATTGAAATTCAGCGTCTTTTCCGTCGTCCCATACTCTAATATCCTTTACATCACATTACATTGCATTACTCTGCCATTGAGACCAGAGCCAAACCCTGCCAAACCAGTCCATAGACCAGGGTTTAAATTCAACCTCCCATTGATTTCCTTTATTCATCTTATTTTCGTCAAAGTATCTTGCCATTGTGCCTCCTCCTCTTTCTTTTAGCTGATTTTCACTGTCTTCCCATCCCATGCCTTCACTTGTCTCCAGATTTCCACTCTACTCGCATACTCTGCCTCCCTGTCCAAGAGAGCATCTGACTCCAAATGGAATTAAATCGTATAAATGAAATGCTCCTCTGCCTCCTTTGCTATATTACAACAAACATAATATAACTCCTATATAACAGCAGCAATTCCACTACAGGCGTTACCACCCACCGACCACCAACTTCGGTTTGTTTTTGGATCCGCTGAAATGAAGATGAGTCTTTCACATTTCTTTGTTTACCATCAATTCCTAATTCCTCACTCTTTGTCTATCGAGTCCTGATGAAGTGATGTAGTCATTTTCCAAGCTTTAGTTTAAGAGAGAGAGGATTGCTCTGTTAACGTCCTCGCAAAGCAGCTCTCTGATGCGTTTGGTTGGGTTATTGTCATGATGAGAATGAAATGAGATGAGAGGATGAGTATCGTGTAATTACAACTCAATTCTTTGTATTGGGACTATACAGAACTACACAAAGTACACATGCAGATATAGTTGATGATGATGTTGACGATGTGCCTCCTACTGGTGTTCCTTTCATTTTGTTATATACCTCTCTACTATAATACGATTGGTGTAGTTACGTATGTTTGTATGAAGTATGTATCAGTGCTACACATGCATGCAGATAATATCATTGTGTGTTTTGCTTAATGGACTAACATCATCTGTACTGCAAGTGCAAATACATGGACACTATCTGTATCTATATACAATACTCACTGGCACTTTGTATATTTATGTATTTACTTGAATACCCAACGCTATTGTTTTCTTGACAATTGTGTTTCATTGTAAGTGTAATCATCAGCGTCTGTTATTCATTGGAATTCAACCTAATAGGTTGCCATGTAATGATATGCCTAAAATGTTCTTTATATGCACAATTCTACACTCTGGATCTCTCTATATTTAATTTTGTTCAGAGATGATACAGTGCACATTAATAAATGCAAGTACCTAGCAGCACATTACAGAAATACTTGCTCTGCTTTGCTACTACAGATACAAGCAGGCAACTCCAACCAGAGTCACTAATATTACTTTCTTCCCATTAGCAAATTTTAGTAATCCTAGCCGTTTCAGTGAGTTTTGTTCGTGCCATTTGAGTGTCAAATGTATTATAATGATCTCTTGCAGTCTACAAGAGAGCGTATGTTGAATTGAGATAATAATATGATTTTCCATGGTATTAAATCCAATTTATAGATACACGCGTTAAGAGAAGATTCCTTTCGTTTTCTAGTACACTGTAGTGACTGTAGTTGATAGTTTGCATTCCAACTCCATCCACGAATACTGATACTTCACTCAAACTCATTGTCATTGTCACTATAGAAGTCATTTGGGTTTATCACATTTCATTCATTCGCTCTGACTATGTCCCAAATATGCAGGGACGTATAATGTGAAACTACATTCTACTTTGGATTCCTTCTAATGCTTAAGGTGCAGTCATCCCGTCCTTGTTCATTCATTCCAAATGCCTCGACATGCATTATTTATACAAAAACACTACTTGCCAATTATCATTTATTTGTCTATTTATGTCGAGAAGTACATTTACAAACCCGCATTCTTTCTCTACTTCCCTTCTGTCCTCATGCTAACAATTTTATCTTGATGTCTGAACTTTATTAGGTTAAACACTGGAATTAGTATTCCACTTTATCTCGCCTTTACAGATATTGTAAATTTCATTTTTTGATAAATATTTATGCAAAAAACATTCAAATTTCAGCAATTACCATGCCATATTTAAATACGTATACTACACATTCTTTACTAGCATGTAATTATGTAGGTATCTGTAATTTCACTGAAATTGCACGCCAAAATTGTAGTGATTTTTAAAGAGTAAATACACATGTACATTGTACATGTGTATAAGAAGAAGAGTATTGTACCATAGACAGCAATTACGCGGCTGTTTATCTGTTTACATTATCCATACCAGTAAAGCTATTTCCACCTTATTCCATGCGAGTTAACAAGGAGATATCTAAGTCATCGAGCCCAACCGCAAGCAAGAAGGTGCAGTAAATGGATAATAAGCAACTGTCACTAAATGGCAATCATTTCAATGTTGGAAATCCATAGAGCGGTGTGTTTGTATAGAGAAATACTCAACAATGACAACGAGTCACCAGACACGTTTTCAAATAGTAAACCTGCCTTAGAAAAACACAGCAACTGCTAGCAGTGCAAATATTAAAGGCTTACATTTACAAATACGTGTCCTATTATATGCATCCTATTGTTGAAATTTCTCTGTCTATATGACTGTAATTCCCTTGCACGGCTTAAGGAAAACCAGAACGAAAGCAAAGTGTAATTCTCTTCTCCTCGTAACTCTATCCAAGGAGTGGGCAATCTACACTTTGTTAAATAAAACGACTCCAATCCAAATAGAGTCAAGGAAAGAGTAAAGTACATAAAGGGTGTTGCCCTGCCCCTAGTTGTCGTTCTCTCAATGATGTGATTGTGTCCTCAACATAATTCAATACTTCAAGAAAACTTCACGTTTTATACGTAGCATAGCATTTTGAGGTTTGCAGGAATCACAAGACAGGAATTTGGGTTGAATTCGTACTCTCGGCCCCCTTCCAAAATTTCCTTTCAGGCGAAACCAAACAAATACAAGGAAAGGAAACCGAATTCGAATAGAAAATATTTATTGTTGAAATTGTTGCGTTTGCTTTCAATGAGTTGTATTTACTATAAGATGATGATTATTTACTTATCATGACTTTAATTCGTCCCTTCATACGTGTAATGCTTCTTATTGTCAAAGCAGGCTCACACAATGAAAAGTACATAGAGAGTTGTGCTGGTTTGCTTGTGGTAAATAAAGGTCTGTCTACAACAACTACTGTACTACTGTGCAAATTGCAACTGAAATTAATTTTGTAGATTTAGCAGATCTTTTTGACACGAAACGTCTAGTAGATTTTGTATCAGAAAGGAGTTTTGAGAAAGAAAGGATACAGCATTCTATGTAAAATGAGTTTCATCTTGTTTATCTCAGTTGCATCTCAATAGTAGTTCATAGGAAAGGAATTATTCGTTGATTACTTGACTTTCATTTCGTTCTATTTACGTATGTCCTGTGATTTTCGTTCTATTGTCTGTCTTTGATTTACTTTCATGCTTCTTCACTCATCATAGTATGCTGAGTAAAAGACATCAAAACACATACAAGCAAAACAAACAACACGTTCTACCAGGTAATACTAAATGAAATGAAATAGCTAAAATAAATGCAAGACCAAAAAATCAGGAAGACTGTTGTTTAGGTGGTAGTATACCTATTTTTAGCAAATAGCAACAAATAAGACCGTGACAATGAACACGGTCCAACACTTAAGCAAAAATTCTCGTATAATCAAATTAGTTAAATAAAATGTGAACTTCCATTTCCTTCTGTGAGCTTCAATATGTAATGGTACCTACTATTAAAAGAGCGAAAAAAACAGAAATACACGGGCACACGTGCAAGAAAACTCCCTATCTCCACATCTTTTAATCCTTTACCACCAATATAACTAGGTATACAAACATTGCAAACCTCTCATAGAGAAAAAAGCCTTTGTTTTGTTTACCCGGAATCCCATCAGGAAATCAGACGAAAGTAGTGTACAGTACACTGTATAGCATTTACTAATAGGTGCGTTATTGTGGGAACAAATTTGTATTATCAGTAGTCCTGAAAAGTATCAGGTAAGCACTTTGTGTTTGACTTTTTAGCTTCCTTTGTAATCGTGTAAATTGAACTGAGGCGCAATTACACAATGATTTGATTTCATCTTTAAAACTTATTATGTGTGCACAGAACAATAAATCAGTTGAAAAACTCATCCGGGTGAGAGAACAAAGATTCGTCCATCCTACCATCCGTCCTTTTTATTGAATTAGTCTAAGCAGAATGAGTTCTGTGAATTACATACTTAGTTGTATAATTATGTTCTAAGTATTAAAAAGTAGCTTCAAGAAAATTATACGCTTTCTATACGCTTTTCATCGTTTCGTGATGGGAGACAGGGCGAAATGAAAACGCACAAAACACCGCGTTGCAAATTGGTACAAGCGAGGAACTAAATAACTCCGGCTTAGTACTAGTAGTCGCTGTTCTAGATGCAATCCGATAGAAAAGTCGTTAAGGTTTTTTACGTGCATAACTATATTGCTTTTCCTCCGCATAAGATAACATAAAATATTTTCATCACATCTCTTTACGCACCTAACTGTCTGTGTACCTAAGAAAATTACATTTTTCATCTGTGTCTGCATGTGAGTGGAAGTTGGTGGAGCAAAAAGCAAAAGTAACGTCTGCTGCTCTGTGGAATGGATTTTCAACATTGGTTTACGTTTACGAACGACGAGTGATGTATTTACCTTCCTAAGGTTTCATTCATTTCATTCATCTTAAACAAAACATTCAGAGACTGAATGTAAGATAACTAACTACATACAGCCGGCTCCTGTACATGTGCATGTTGTGTTATATAGAAGATACTATATTTTATAAGAACGTCAGGTACTCGGAAACGCATCATGTGTTGCATGTGACTTTACTTTGACTTCCTTTTTTATTTCTTTTGATTCCTTGATACTACTAGTCAACTCCAGACTGATAATTGTGAAGCATGTACATATAGGCAATGTGTATATTTCTTTCAGTTTACACAGAAATTAATAAAAAAATGTTGCATACTTATTTACTTATTAGCATACCTATAGGTAGGTTCGTCAGAGTAAAGAAAAATGAATTAAATACGAACTCGTTAACTTAATATTAGTCTATGCATATTTGACATATGCATACAAGATATCTACACACTATATATGGGTTATATGTATTGTGTTTTTGATATTTGAAATACTGATTTGAATATAAAAACTGCTAGTGTAGATTTATATAGGTAGTTGGGCAATGTAAATAATATTTATATGGGAGTGGGACTTAGGTGAAGTAAAAAGGAGGATTAGCTAACAGTCTTCACTTTTTCCACATAAGATGAAGGTTAGCCGGTGAGATTTCAGTTTGACCCTGTGTTTAAAAGTATATAGGTCTACAAGTCCACAATTCATCTAATGCAAGAATATAATCCAGCATAGATGAGTTGTTGCGTAATAGTAATAATGTGGCGTAAGCTGGTCGTTTTGAGCCTTTGGCTTACTTTTAGCTTAACTTCCTAAACTTCTTTAGTTTACGGAGCATTACATTAGTCGACTACTTGTGTGTGTCTATGTGTGTGGATCTTTGTGTTTCTCGTTGGAGTCAGCTGGCGAGCGATGGAGTAGACAAGGAGAAGCGAAAGAGCAGCAGACAACCAATACAACAAAACAAGGGATTAGTACAGCAGTCTGTCAGTCTTTTTGCTCCAACAACAACGTCCGTTCTCTACCACTAAACTAAAAGAGACAGAACAACACAAGCACTTACTTTACTTGGGGTTTGATACTGCTCCAGTAGTACACTGCACTCTGTGCATTTGTGTACCACTAAATTAGAGACTATACGTGGCAGCTCCTATTTACTTGTGCGATGCTCCTTATAAGAACAAAATGACCTTCCTGTGGTTTTTGTGTGCACACAATGAAATGAAATGCGAGAAAGAAATAAAGGCAACAAATATTCACAATTTTATGGCTATAAAGGGAAGATTGTTGTGTGAAATATATTTCTTTGGCTAACCATACATCGGTTTTTTCACTTGACTACAAAGAATTAATTCTGTCATGTCCTGGCTGTGTGTGTTTTGTGGTATGCGCTGTTCAGTGTACACAGTGCAGATGCGGAGATGAGCAGACAAGTCTGAAGACTCTGTTGTGCATTCACTCCGAAGGCATTGCGTCGTTTTGTGTTTGTGATGTAATTTAATGGGATAGGAGAGTTCTCTGGAATGACTGGATGGCTGGACAGGACTTTATTTCCCTTCACGTCGTATAATCTTCCAGATATAATACTGGAAGAGTATTTTGTTACTAATCGTACAGAGCTATAGGAAACACGGAGAAAGCGGCTTTGAGTTAAGCTAGGCTATTCCATTCAAAGTCAACTTATTCAAATGCAATTTAATGGTGAATAAAGTACCACACTATATGGCAAGTACTAGGCAGTATGTAATGTCCTTGTATCATTGTTTAGTGCATAGTATAGCTATAGCTGCTAAATTACCATTGTAGCAGAATTGTATAAAGACATCTCGTATTTTTACTTCAACTAGTTAAGTCAGTAGTAGAAGCAGACTGGGGAACACAAAGATGGATATTTCTATATACATGTAGGAGAGATAAATGCAGATGCACTTGCAGATGTATAAACACTATTCATGTTAAGTACATATAAAATTTATTGAGTATATACAATATGTAGTTAAATATATTAGGCTGTAATGTAACTAATGTTATAAAGAGAGTAAGTGTAAGAGATGGTTTGGATGGATGGCTTTTATTTATGTGTGCATTGTGGATTGCATTCCTTTCGAGCAAGTGGCAAGTTTTTTTGTATCGCATCACTAGGAATCTTTTCTTTGTATTTCTTTGTGTATGGAACAAATCTGTGAATGTCGACTGTTTCCATTGCATTTCACCGACTTTTGTCCAGGCTGAGTTGCAACGACCATTTGTTTGCACCACTTTATTCGTTTTTCAATGTACAATTGCAAGACTTGACTTTTTATGTGATGGGATGGAAGACACATAGCACTCGTAATTTGCATTGACTCATGTGAATTCCCCGTCGCTCCTGTAGCAACCTACAACAGGGATGAAGATGACAATGACAAGTGACAAAGCACTACTCAGGCTAACGACATTTCCAAAGTCACTGTGGTATAAATAATGATTGGGAATTACGATAAATGATTCTCTCGTCTTTTTGTCGCAAACAGGTAGCCAACCATCTGCCAAGTGATCGCGAACCCTTAGCTTAGGTAACACTCTGTGAACCCTTAGGTTACTGTACTTGGTAACCAAAGTAGTATCATCATCCTGTCTGAAAACGATTTATTCCAAACGAGAGAAATTTTGTCATCTTTACTTAGTATGGGGACGTTTTAATTTTCACAATTGAAAAGTTGCCTCAGCCAGAAACTTGTAAGTGTCTCTTTAAATACTTCTCTGTGTTTCTGTTTACACACACTCGTAGGCAAATTAGTATTTTAATTTTAATCCTTTTCCAATTAAATATTGCCTTGGATTGAGTTTCATGATGGAGCTCTCGCTGTTTTATTAACACGAGTGATTAGCCCTGAAGCTGAAAAGACTGTTTGAGTAAGTCTCTACTCGTATCTTGCAGTTTGCATTAGTAAATCACTTGAATTCTCTCGTAGTGATTAATCAAAGTTGAATTTTGTAATACCTCCACATTCATATTACATCCATTCAGTTAGTCTTGTCGAGCCATGGGCTATTTTTGGATCCATAAAAGCACATAGACAGGATACATGAACTGATCATACCATAAATAATACAAATCTAACTGCGTACAGATTTCTAAACCTGACAAAGCCGCGACCAACGACGTTCACACTTGTTAATCCATCGGAATGGTTAGTTGACTGAGCAGGTAATAAATAATAACCATCCGCCCACCAAATAAGGTGTATAGTACTATGTATAATAATAACACTTAGCAATCAGCTCAAAAGAACCACAGTAGTTCTTCAGTGGCTATCACAATTGAAACAATAGCACAGAAGCTCTCCTAATATTCATTTACATTCAAGAGTCTGTTCAGTTAATGTGTCTGCCATGAAATTAAAATGCTGTATGCAGGCAGATGTATAGGATAGGAATAACTCTAATATAAATAATACCTACCTTAGGTATATCCTTAAATGCTAGATTAGTTCTCTGCAAGCGTTAACGATGAAATGCTGGCTGCTTCCAGTACAAATCTGGAAGTATTTTGCTTTGCCTAATACCTTTTACTATAGCACACTGTCTTTGTATATATCACCTGGATATCGTCATTGTGTATATATGATTTACACTATTAATAAATTATACAATTGCATAAGTAATACCTACGATTAATTCCTGTAACTCAACGGACGAATGTACTAGCATGTACTATTTACAAATAGTTTACATAACATAAGTACTTATATGCTACAAGCATAATCCTCAATTTAAATCATTTGAAGTCCCAAATGAGCAATAGAATCACTTGTATACTTTTACATAATCCTTTGTCCTCATATTAAACGATGTTTTATTTGACAGAGGAGATTAGCATTTTGCTTGGGTTGACCATACATGCCTCACCGTATAATGCAACAAACTAAAAGGTAACGTCATAACGAGGCATGTCAAGGGCTACAACTCCTCTAATCTGGTGCTACAAACAATTCACTATTAGTTGTTTGGAAAGGTATAGAGCAGTGAAGGCAGAATATTGTAAATAATAATAATAATAATAGTAATAATAAAGATAAAGATAAGTGTGAGGAGGGTAGAGCAGTTGAGTATTGTAATGCTACACTCATGTACATAGGTATGCATTTATATTATTGTGCATTTTATTTGTATATATTTAGAATGGACATCATATAGGTGCAACAAACACAACACACCACACACTACAAAACACACATACAATCATACTCTCAAACTCTCAACCTGAATAACAAGCACATAGCACACTAGCAACAACGTTAGCTGATTTGGTTGATTGTGTGCGATGCGATGTGAGTTTACATCCGTTGCAGTTATTTAGTTGGACTTAATTTTTATTTCATTCCGTCCCATTCTCACACTTTCAGATAGGGGTCTTCCATATGATGTTGCACATATCTGTAGAGTGTATACCTATGCAGTGTAGGTAGTCATTATAGGTAGGAGAGGTAGAAGTGCTGCAATTCCACAACACAATATTATAATGGAATCATGCACTATGAAATATGAAGGCATTAAGGTAACTTTAAGTCATGCCCCAAGCTTTGCTTACACTTACACATAATACGCTCCTCGCTACTAATGCAGTGCATTGTCAGATGTGAGTGTATAGGTAAATTAACAATGTACGTATGTAAAAAACAAGCGGAAAGCCGTGGAAGGAAAGGAAGCCGAGCTGAGAGAAAAAACCTGTATTTTCTATCAGAGTTCTGTAAGCATGTTCTTTTATACTCAACTAAAGTGAAGACTTAATGATTTTTGAGTTTCTAACGGCCACACTTGTTCTGTTTCTTCACATGGAGCATCCTGTTTGTCTCTATCTGCTCTTCTTAGCAAAACACAATGCTATACATAAAGGAGGGATGCTATAAGCATAATAATGTTGAGACAGATAACTCCTGCTCTGTTCTATGCATTTTACTCTAGAAGTATATAGCTACCTAACAGTGACACGACAACAGGACAAGAACCGTCTGTAAATATAATAACAATAATAATAATATTCTAACCTAACAAAGTCAACTCGACTGGCAAGGCTCCTACAATAATAATATTGCTCTATTTTTCGATTTTGAAGCTTCTGAACTCGTCAATCGGAAAACATATATGTATGTATACCTATGTACTTTGAGTCATGTGTAGCAAAACAATAAAAATAGAAATTGCTAGCGGAATAAGGAACAGTAAAGAAATATTGAGAACGCAATCCAGGTGATATGATGTGTGTGTGTTTTGCATTACCTGTACAATATTTCTTTTTGTGGAGTGACTGAACTAACGGTTATAGGCAGTACACAACACAGTATATACACTCACTCATATACAATAATAAGATGCTATGCTGTATGTTGTAAACCTTTGGTGTACCTAATGTATATATTCTTTATTAAATGTGTAGGAGGAGAGTACCTACTGTGTGAGCGCAATGATATAGTGAAAACGATAGGCATGCGGCAAATCTAAAAAGTGTGCATATATGTTGATATTATTTGCAGATAAAATGAGTGTAAGGTTGTCTTTGACGTTGACACGTAGCTTCTACACCTACAAGAACAGTTAGAATAAACATTCATCTATTTGTGTGCAAAACTTGGAGTTGTTTGTATTTTATGCCGTGTTGGGGTTAGCAGTAAAGTGCAAATTCTCAAATGCCATGCAAAATTCACTTGCACTCACACAATGCGCACATGTCAGTAGGTATATTTTGCATTTATCTTGAAATTGAAAGAAGTCGAATTCAAGTGTAGCACGAAACTACTGACAAATAGCTTATTATTTATACGTGTATAGTTATAATGCATGTCTGTACACAAACAGGGTATATGCCCCACGTTCATTTCATGTCATGGTCAAGCCATGCAAATAAATTCAAGCAGGACGTAATGACTCTCTAGAAACAGGTGTACTGAGAAAAGTCTTTGATTTTCTCCTTCACAACATAGCGTTATGAATTCATGACTATAGATCCAATGGGCTTTACTTAGAAGCACCAAAAATCGACCAAAGTCAAATGTGCAACATTAAAATTAATAAAGTGTGCCTAAAAAGGCACCTCCAGATATAATTTTTTGCACTTTGAACTTGTCCATATCAGGATTATTCATGCATTGGTGAAATATTTCCGCACAGATATTTGGAAATTTCAAATAAATAATCTAGAATCCCATTTGCATAGTTCAGAGTTCAATTTATTTCAAATATAAAGTGCTTATAAATTAGTACAAAATGATTATTGAATTTTTTAAATCTTTCTCCAGGACGAGTTTAGTGTAAATTACAATTAGTATTTGATACCTACATAGGTAGGTAATAATTGTATAGTCTTTCTTGAATTTTTTGTAGTATTTCTTCCATTTCAGTATTTACTACACAGGAATTTAAATTTTCAATAGATTATATATAGTCTGCTTGATTTTAGCCTTGGTTTATTTGGAGGGGAGCTAGACATAAAATATTATCTTTTCTAGCGTAATATATACATAGTGGTAAGCAATTTTGTTGCAAGCAGTACAGACAGCAATGCCCAACCTCTCTCACCAACACAAAGAACCAAATATCCATTAAAATTAATAAAGTGTGCTTAACAAGGCGCCTCGAGATGAAGTTTTTCGCTCTTTGAACTTGTGCATATCAGTTTTGTCAGGGTTATTTATACATTGGTGCAGTATTGCCGAAGAGATATTTGGAAATTGCGAATAAATCAAGTGGAAATCCCTTTCAATGCACATTAAGGGCATGTAGGATATAGTGAATCATAGAGTCACTTATGAAACTTGTAAGCCATCATGTTTTCAATAAAACGTCGCCTGTAGTACTAACAATAAGTCGGGCATTGCATTTATTATGTGCTTTATATTAAGTGAAGCATGGAAGCGGGGTAGTGGGTATGGTAGTGGAGTAAGAGTACAAATAAAACGGCAAAAGCCTGCAGCAAGGAACGGCGAAGAAAATGCCAAAGAAGAACAATAGCAATCGACCCACATACTACTCGAGACGAGAAGATAGAATCTGATTTTCGGATAAAAGGATGAGCTGAGTGTATGTGTGTGTGTGCAGAATGCAAGTTGAACTTAAGTTAACATAACGAAATGTACAGGAATGGAAAGAAATGAGGGAGTGCGAATTTGCCTCAAGTCAACTGTAAAATGGCTCAATCCGCGAATGGCAAATACATAAATGGAATTCTTATTGAGCGACCTAAAAACTCAAAATGGGAAGAAAAGAGTTCAGCCAACTATATGTAAGAAAAGTGAAGTTGTGTTCATTTGAGTAGCTAAGTCTTATGCAGGACAGTGCAGGACAGTGTAGAGTTGGTTGGGAGCAAAGCAAGAATAGTCCAATTCCCATCCTGATCTGTTCAGTCAGTTCTACTGCCAATCCTATTCTTCTCTCCATACTTTCTTTCTTCCATATCTCTATCGACCGATTATTTGTACACGAGAGCAGAATATAAAGACATCCTTAAATAGTGAACCACCACTATAGCAATCGCCAAATTGAACGCAACACTTAACTCACACGCTCAATCCCTATACATATACACGTATTACATGTTTCCTCTTTCCCTACCTGAGTTTGGTTTACTCTCCGCATTCTGATTTATATTACTAGTTTTTTTGACTCATGGCTCTCAAAACTTATATTTTTCGCCATTTCTTAACAGGAAAGTGCGACCTGCTCTAACCATAACTTAAATACTTAGATTGTATCACAACAGCATCTTAGCGAAATATAGTGTTGCAGACATGGATACTAATACGTGTAAAATACCTTCCTACATACTTCCTAGTTTCTCGAGTACATCGCTGCAAACTTTTTGCCAACTATTTATTTTGCTTGCAACTTTTTTCTGCTGCAAGTTCTATCCATTAGTTAGGTAGTAGTTGTGCTAAGTTGCGTCCTCGACTTTACTGATTTGGATGTGTATGTGTTCCATTGTGTTGGGTTGTCAACTTAGAGCACAATACAATACAATCAGTTCAACTGGTCCAATTTCAAACCAACTTGCTTGCTGGCTTTACTGTTGCCTTGAGTTCGCAGTCCGCTTGTAAAACTATCATACAATCCCACTACTTTATAGTGTGGTATAAAATTTTGTGAATTTATACAACACACTGACTGCCACTCCAAAGCACAACCCGCGTAGCAACGTATCTCCACCCTGACAACTTTCCTCTTGGTCTCTCGGTGTATCTGTACTTTTGCCTTGTGCGTGGAACTCAACTTGTATACGCCGAGATCTACTCCCATTACCTACTGAGCTGAACTAACATTAACTAAGGCAAGCGAACGCAAACGAACTGTACAAAACTAAATTAAACAAGGAGCAGTAGGTATATTGATTAAAGTTTGAGTCATATATAGCAAAGTAGGATTTATATAATAATTCAAATAAAAGAAAGGAGATAGCTAGAACAACTTAAGAAGTCTGAACCTGCAGTCAAGCAACCAGTCTCATAATATGCACATAGCTATGGCTGAGCAGTGGCGAAGGCGATACACTACTTATTTATAGGGAAACTGAAAGATGAGCTCTTCACGTCTTCCTGCTTTTCATTTTGAGTAGCCAATCAGAAAATGAAAGAAAAGGAACGGAACACCTCGAAGGGTTTAAGAACAAGTTTACTCCATTACTGTAGTTACTGCTACTACAATTTCAGCCATGGGGCTTCTCCAGCCCAACAACTCGTCTCACACAAGTCTCTGTGAACACTGGTGCAGTGTCTTCTGGAGATATGATCGAGCCCTGTTCCTTCTCTCTCTATTTCATCACTTGTATGAGATATCTGCAGATGTAGGTATGTAGTATTGTTGCACTTTAGCAAAGGCTTATTGCCTCTGTTTCCTTATTCTTGTGCAGTAGTGCTCCTTGTAAGGAGAGAGTTGATGCTGACCTAACTTTTGGCGAAACTGAGAAGGAAAATGAAAGGAAGTGAAGAAGTGAAAACACAAAGCAAGGCTGATGGTAGAAATACGTATACACTTACATACAAGATACAAGTGCAAGGAAAGAGTCCGAGTTTTAGGCTAAAAAGGCGCACTCGAACCCAACCTCATTCACTATTTACCAAATTGCTAGGCTGAAAGAATGGAAAGAAAGGCTGGAGTGTAGTTAAGTGACGTCTGGTATATTATTGCTATGGTTTTGCTACTTTTCTCCCAGCTAAAGTAGGTTTCACTCTCTTCTCTATTTTCCATTCTTTTTCATTCCACATATCATCAACTACTAACATGGAGTGAGTGGTGTAAGTAGTAATAGATACGTAAGTAGCTCCCTTAGCACTCACACTCTACATTACTCTACACACCCAAATTCTATACAAATACACTTTCCTATATTCTCCAAATATAAAAACACGCTCGTTCAAAATTCTTGCTAGTATACAGAACCCTGCTGTACTACGAGACAGGACAGGACAGAACACGACAACGATGACGACGACGAAAACGATGCGATGGTAGAATAGTACCTAGCTGAAGTAAAGGAAGGAAAACTCATAAAAACATAGCCTTTTATCTGTAGCAGAACTAGGGAGTTTCTTTGTAAATTCGAGTAGGCCACTACCATTGCGGAGAGTGGATACTCGTAAAAGTAGTGAAACTGTGGAGAATACACAAGGAAAGTGAAGAGAAAGCCTTTATTCTTCCACTGCACTTGTGAAAACTACATTGCATTGCAGGGTAGTTCGAATAATAGTACATACTACAATAAGGGAAGAATGCCATTCTGCCTTTATACCATTGAGGACGAAATATTTACTGCTAGAAAGGGCTACAAAAATTACTTAAGTTATAAGAAGGAATTTTCTAAAATCATACATAACTAATTCTAATTGAGCTGAAAAATTCTTCCAAGTTCAAATTAGGGTTTCATTATGGGTTTAGTAGTATAACGATATTTAGTACTCTTTCTGGAACAGCAAACAGAGTAGGGCAAGCTGCTGTCGGTTGCATAACTTGGCGAAATAAAAATTCTCTTAATTCACCCGAAATATTTCAAGCCATTTTATTAATCGTAACATTTAAAGGTGTTTCTTGGCTACAAATTCTGCTATTGTTACTGCTTTGAGGTACCGTAATGTAAGAATTACATAATTTTATTTCAAAGCAATTTTTTTATGCAACCGACAGCAACAGTGCTGTCGGTTGCATAACGAACTGCTGTCGGTTGCATAACATATTACTAAAATAGATAAAGTAGATCTTGCATCCATCCCGAAGAGTTGGCAGTTGCTATACAACCCACTGGTCCATCTGGAATAAAAAACTCCAATTTTGATTTCATGTTGCTGGGTATTTCAATTCTCGTTTTTGAGCACATTGAATTGCAAGCTTACGGGTTTCCTTCAATGACAGTCCACAATATAAATCTGCTGCTCTCTTTAAATAAGCTTCTAAATCCTCTTCTTGTTCTTCACTGACAATTCTGTTATGTGCCCAGTAGCCAATAGTAGGTGGATTAGTCCAAAAATAATAATTAGGCTATTTTATACTTTATGCAACCGACAGCAGAAAAAGGTTATGCAACCGACAGCATTACCACATTTCAACTTTAACTAAACTTTTCCAGAAAAGGATAAAACATAATCAATATTTGTTATGAAATATGAATCATGAATGTCCAGTCTGTGTGTCAAAAAATTATTACCTTTGAAAATGCATCCGGGATGCAGTAAGCAGAAAATTAGTGAAGGACGAAAAATTTACTTTGTATCAAATTTGCCGATAAAAAAGACATTTCTATTTTTTTGTAAATTAAATTTCTGGTAGATAACGAATATTTTTTGTTATAGACTAGATGAGGAATTTAGACATTTACATTAAAAGTTTCAGCGAGATTGAGCAAGAATTACTCGAAATATTGGCTGTTATGCAACCGACAGCATTATGCAACCGACAGCGGCCAGCCCTACTTTAAACCAAAAGGGTTTTATTTTTGTATGGAGGCATACCAGCTTGATCTCAACACATAATTCGGTCTTGTTCGTGATATATTGATTTTCAAAAACTTATTATTACTTAGCAAACACCCTGTAGATTTCCATAAGGGAATGGCATTCGGTTTTTTTTGAATTTTAAAAATATGGCGATGACAATTGTCAACCAAATATACCGTTAAAAGTTTTGAGCATTCCTTCGCGCTTGAGCGCCCGCGCTTTAGTTGTAAATTCTACAACTATGAGAGATTACATTATCGAATTTGTTATTTTGAGGTTTATAAATATGGGCAATATTCCAATAAAATATACTAATAAAAGTTTTGCCCATTCTTTCGCGCTTCATTAGTCCCTGCGCTTAGTTTTAGAACCTGGTTACATTGCGCATATGTCCGTTGAAAGTTTTAAACGGCTCAAATTTTGCTGTCGTTTAAAATTTAAAAAAATTAGGTACCTGCATAAAAATGTTGCCACTCGTAGCGTAGTGTACTTGGAATGTTTCAAATTCAACAGTTTATTTCTTGCTATCTGATATCGATTTATTTATTCCATATTTACTATATTATTTTTGCAGTATGCTATTCTCTATTGGATCTTATAAACTCCTTTATTATTTGTATCTGCTATTATATTAATCACTTTAGAAAGGATGGCAAATTGAAAAGCATTGCATCATAAACTGAAATTAGGAACCCACACAATAAGTCACCCGTAATTTTTCTTATCTGGAGTATAAAGTTTCCTAACTACGATCCGTATGGTAATGCTCCTTTATCCACAATGTGCATGTCATTCGCTGCTGAACAAGAAGAACAGGAGCATTTAAAAAACAGTGTGTAATGATTTTGACGGAAAGCTTCGTTAATAAATATATTAATTAGTCAATTATTATACAAAATTAGTTCATAAAAGCAATTTTCATAGTAATTCCAAAATACTATTTACTTTCCTATTGAAAATAATATTGTATAATAAATTTGTCGGGTGTTACTCAAAAGTTATTAAAAAATATAATGACCTAAAAGGGCAAGATTTTTCAGTTTAAAAGATGTACAGAAACACAAATTATTTTCATAACATGAAGAAAAAGGATCCCGAGCTGTCAGTTCTTGCTCAGGCAATGCTAAATTGTCGTTTAATATTATTTCTAGAACGTTTTCTTAATGTATGTTATAAATTTTATTTGTGCCGGTATTACTGGGACTGTGGCGGTGGGTATATGAACAAGAGTGCCATAATATTAAGCAAGTGTAAAATCCGAAAGTCAATTTTCTACTTTGGATTTCTCTTTATGACATTGTGTGGAATTGTATTCATTGTCCCACTTATTCGACAGTTATTTCTTGCAAAAGCAGATTTCCCTATTCATTTGATCGTAACTTACTTTTTCGGTGTATGTGTATTGGTGTTAATTGTAATAATAAATGGGATGTTTTTAATGAATGCAGAGCTGATTGCGTTTCTGTCAACAATTTGTGTTCGGCATAGTCTAAGAGTAACAAGTAAATCACTTTTCAAACATTTTATTATCAAGTGCATTTCAATACCGATTATATTTTTGAAAAAAAAAATTTACGAATGAAAATTAATTATTTTTGATATAAAAATTCTTAAAAAAATTAATAAATTTTCAATTCCGATTACATTATTATAGAATTGTACGCAGACGCTCAATTGGAAGCATTAAATGCAAAAAACCGATTGCGAGACAATTTTGTTATGTTGTGCATGCAGTCCCTCAGCCCCATATTGCTCTTTGGCGCAACAGTTGCCGGGATTTCTCCATTTTTTGTTACGGCAGATATACAAGGGCCTCACTACTTTCTGCTAATGAGTCTCTTCCCGGATTTTGAGGCCTCATATCCTATTATACCACAGACCTTTAGTTCAATATCTTTGTTTTTTATGGGAGTCTTCCTGATATTCCCATATGGATTCACGATACTCTTTGGACTGTCTTATTTAGAAGTCAATGTATTAGTCATGACTTTAATACCCAAACAAGCAAACTGTGATTCGCAATTAAAAAGTAAGAAAAAATGTAGCACTTTCTATTTCATCCATCGTTTTCTTCGGGATTTGAATGTGTACAGATCAGAGCGAATCATCAACACGATGATCAATTATCTCGTTGAATATACTTCAGTCGGCCTCATAAGTGTGGCTCTCGCTTGCAATTTATTGTGCAATTACACTACATTGAAACTGTATGACTCAATGAGAGGACCTATATATATAGTAATGCCTGTTGTAGCAGTTGTAGTAATATTCATGGAATCATTATTGATTCCACAAGGTAGCAAAGTATTTGAATTGTCAATTAACTATTACAAATATTGGATTGCCAATGGAAATGACTACATTCGCAAGGTGGTCAGATCTTGTCGACCGTTAAGAATTGAAATAGGACCCTTCTTTTATCTCAAACGCTCCACCATTTCCATGTTTTTCTTTACAATGGTAAACTATACAATCACTTTATTGATGTCCGTGTAGATTAAATAATTATAACAATGTAATAGAGGTTTGACTGTATTTCTATAGGCGTGTAATACCATTTTTATGTACATGTTTTCATTGTGGACTGATATATTCGATTAATAAATATTTTGCAATGTTTCAATGACCTCAAACATTTAGCGTACAGTTCTTTAAGCCATCAGCGTTTATTTAAAAGAATTGGTATTAAAAGAAATAGAGTAATGAAATGATACGATTCCGTATTCGGTAGATAAAACTGTGTGGGTTTAATGTTTTAAACTGCATGGAAAATTCTAAAAGGGATTTTCAACATGATGGAATTAAGATACAGGAAATATGTAAGGGATGCCTTATGATCTTGTAAAGAGTCAATAAAGGATAATTCTGAGTGACAATTGAAATGCCAAAGGTCGCTCGGTTCAACAATAGCTATCGTTGAAGCCGGATGTCTATCATTCATAAGTAGGTCATTTTAGTGAATAAACTACCCAGAGATTGGGTATACAAAGACCTTACCTATTCCCAGTTTGTTGTAATGATAAAACAATATGTTT
>JAQFYB010000852.1:0-42274 GCA_034694085.1 Pogonognathellus longicornis
TACCTATTTTGCTATTTTTCCTTCTATTTTGCCTATTTTTCCAATTTTGCAATTTTTCAATCAAAATTGATTGAAAAATGCAAAATTCAGCAACCCTGAAGATGAGAGAAGCCAACTGAAAAGGACAAATGAAATGAGCGCAGGGCCCAAAAAAAATTTACAGATATAAATGAAATTTTATATAATGAATATTTAGAGAACGCTCTACAAGGCTGTATAGTGGGAAGTTTTCATACAAGATTTTTTCCTTATTGGCAGGTCAAAAGTCACTAAATATCAAGCATTATTGTATTTACTCCCAAACTAAAGCATTTGAAAATATTATAGACGCCGACTATGCTTACTTTATAAATAGAAATATTTTTTATATTTCATTTTTTTCATAAATTATCATATTTAGGAATACCCCAAAAGGAGGTTTAGTAATTTCAAAAAATGACTGTGCCACCTTAAGAGCCCAAATAAGGTTATGACATATTACACATATTATTATTATGAGATAACCAACTGGACAGGGGGTGTTACCGTGTGTCAAATTGGCGAATTTAGTGAAATACCCAAAAGTGCAGAAAATAGCGAATGGAATGAGAATGATTGTTGGTATAATATTTTATAACATAACATCAGCAAACAAACGGATCATGAAAGCCCAGCATTAGGTCTTATCCAGGCACGTATCCAGAGGGGGTGTACGTGCACCCCCCATAATACGTTTGCTATCTCAAAAAATAGCTTATTTTACGATAAAAGCTGAAAAAATTGGAAAAAGATCGCGCGGCGAGCGAATTCGATGCGTTTTCAAGTTGGTTTGGACCTGATTCGAAACGCTGTTTGCACTAAATTGTACCTCATTATATTATTCGAATTTTGCTCTACCACTAAATAATTTCTGTAAAAAAAACTTACTGAGCACCCCACACCCTACGAGATGCTAGTTACATTTTACCATTTTACGTCTTGTAGAGGTGTGTCTAGTGAGTCTTGTCTATCTATACCGTCTATAGATATGTTTGGCCTGGCTCTCAATTCCCAATCCCATCCCTATTTTCTAGAATCCTTGTTTTGTGGGGCACACTACGAGTATGAATTTCTGATTCTTGGCTGGCTTGGCTCATCTTTCAAGTGCATTGCAACTGCAAGTCATGTTGTCTCCTCCAATATTTTCCATCATCCATAAACTCAAAATAGTTCTTATTTATTAAATTATTCAACCATTTAAATTCTGAATAACTTTGCTTCTGAATTTACTGGAAGACTTCCAATATTTCACAAATAAATAAATATTTTCATCAGTGTCCAACGTTTTCGTTCGAAATTGATCATGGTAAGCATTTATTACATATTAGAGATCAAACTGTCAACTTATGACTTATATCTCCACTATTGACTATCAACTATTGTATCCTTCAATTATGAATTATGGATAGAATAGATAGTTAGTATAATAAATCATTATAATAATTGTACATAGTATGTTTAACTTTATTGAAAACCATTGTCAATTGTATTGTTTATAATTTTATTTAGTCTATAATGTCGTATAATGGTGGGGCGGTGGTGGCGATGAAGGGGAAAGAGTGTGTGGCAATTGCAGCTGACCGTCGTTTTGGTATTCAATTGCAAACGATTGGATTGGATACTGACAAGATTTTTTCAATCGGACCGAAGTTATTTGTTGGATTCTCCGGTTTGTATACAGACACTCAAACAGTCTTTCAGCGACTTCGATTTCGTACCAATGTTTATGAACTACGGGAGAATCGTCCTGTTAGTCCTAAAGTTCTTAGCTCCATGATCTCGAATTTCTTGTATGAGCATCGGTATGTTTCAACGCTTTTCAATAATTATAATAATTATTTAAATAACCAATGGATTGTTATATAATCATCGGATTGTTTTAGATTTGGACCCTACTTTGTTGAGCCTGTAATTGCCGGCTTAGATCCGAAAACTAGTGAACCTTATATTGCCACGTTTGATTTCATTGGATGTCCAAGCGAACCTCAGGATTTCGTTGTCAGTGGAACTTGTGATGACCAATTGTATGGAATGTGTGAATCGTTGTGGGAGCCCAACCTTGAACCTGATGCTCTTTTTGAAACAGTTTCTCAAGCTTTGGTGAATGCCTTTGATCGGGACGCTATATCTGGTTGGGGTGCCAAAGTTTACATGATGTGAGCATAAATATAATAATCAATTTATCAAAACTAATATTATAAAGAATGGAATGAAAATGACATTGTTTAATTGAATTATGAAATTCAATATTTGCAGTGAAAAGGATAAGGTCACTATTCGCAAATTACGGACACGAATGGATTAAAATTTTTGGACAGCTTTACTTCTGGGTTGCACATTTGTTTTCCTCTTCAATCAACATTGCTACATTCGTCCATTATATCAAAACTTGTTATCATTCATTGTATTCTTTATGGTTTCTACATCAGCTTTTGTATTACGTGTATTGAAAGATTTGTTTATACTAAAATTATAACAAATAATTGTATGAACTGTGTTACTGGTTCGGTATTTTATTACTGTTTTTGTTTTAAATTAATTTATCACTTGCACGTCTTCATAAGTCATCACTATCACGTTATTCATATAGTAACAACACACTTTTTAGTTACCAACAAATACATGTTTTTGTTAATTATTCAATTGTTTGAATGCATACATTACAAAGACATCTTCCAACCAGCATTATTAACTACTATTTATAAGATTAAATCACGATCACTGAAATTGACAACTCAAATGCAAAATGCAACACCACAAGCACAACACTATTCATTCATACAACATTTATAACTATCTACAATAATAATAATAATAATAGGCATTTTAAGGTAATATATCTATTTACACATATACATGTATAAACACAAATTATGAACATTATGAGAAAACAATACATCTTATGTACATAAGCTGAAGAAAAGTACAAATGCCAAAGTTAGTAATATGAATTTGCATTGTATTCACACAAACATCTGGATACTAATAAAATATTATGACAACATTCATATGCAATTTTGTGTTTTGATAGAACTATATTATATATATATATATAACTAAACGATAACAATTTGCAATATTGTAACAAAATAGGCAGCTAATTATTAATATTCTACTACAACAAATAATCAAATTTTTGCATATTTACTCGACTCAACTCTTTTCTATTCAGTTGTTCTAACGCAATTTATACTGCAACTTTTTCAATATTGTGTCTGAATGTTAACAGCGTTTTATATTAGTAGCCCTTGTGATGTATGATTTGATTATTCTTAATAATTTTCTACAATTAATGCATTTGGGTGGGAACATAATTATTAAAACGCATCAACAATAATAACTCAACCTTACTTTTAATAGGAAATCTGTTTAATACGGGAACTAAACAAAAAATTCATGGCAGGACAATTGACAAAATTATAAATTGTATGAGCTGCAATTCCCCGTCCAAATATTATAAGGTATAATAATTTAAAGAGCTGCCAACTGCTAAAAGCGTATTGGAACATTGCAAATGAAAAATATACTGAATAAATACTCAATAATTAGACATATTTCTACATATGAAATTCCTCCCTAATGTACATTGTATTTATGTATGTATGTAGTGATATTACTTTAAATTAATGCATTCTGCAATACAATAGATTCAATAGTCAATATTAGGAAACTGTAGCAATTGCATATATTATATTATATAACATGTACTTTTTACATTCAATGTTACGGCGGCTATCATTTTCCTTAGCAGGAAACGTACAAAAGTTTACCATAATCATATATGGACTACAGAAAGATTTTTGGTCTATGCTTCATAATAAGGCAATAGTACCTACAGTTACTAAACTAAGTTTTGACAACACTGGCAGTATGAGTTGGTTCTGGACGTCTTCTTTTAAAGAACCCTGAGCGATACAGACAAAAGACAATTAAAGCTAAAACAATTATTCCAGCTAAAATTGACAGAGCGTAGATCCACCAAGCAATGCCCTCCAATTCGACTTTCAGTTTCAAATCAGGGAAGCAAGTTGTCAGTGCCATGGCCTCGTCGTTACTCGTATTCTGTCGAATATCACCCTCAATTCTGATTCGGGCTCTTGATCGTATTCGTACTTCGTCTACTTTAGGATAATCTTCTACTAAAGTGGCGTTCCATAATCTGAAAGATAGTCGCAAGGCGTTTAAACAAAATATTCAATACACAAAAATGTCAACCTAATGTTCAAAACATATGAAAATTGTACCTTGAGTGGATTTTTATTACAGCAGACTCTTGTGGCAAAAGGTTTCGGATCTCACACGTAATTTTAAAGCACTTAGCAGATCCACGTATACAATTCTGTGAACAAAATGATCAAAACACTTTAAAATGAATGAAAAGACATTTCGTAAAAGTAAATTCTAGTTTATACTTACCATTTCCACGTATGTCCTTTGTTTTCCGTTTATGTCATCTTGCTGAGGCGCAATCACCGTTTCTGTGTCTCGTTTAGTTCGATTAAGAGGGTTGAGATTAAGAATGTTTGTTATATTCAGAACAGACACATCGCATTGTCCATCTCCTATGAGAACAGGGGGACCCACTGGATACAAAAGCCATTTCCCTTGCGGCCTTTCATTTTCCACTTGGTGAGGCCACCATATATCAACATTAAATACAGTTGCTTTCCATGGACCTTCATTATAAACTTCGTACAAGTGTGTAACTGTTGGACCAATCTCTTCCAAAGCTTTAATTGCAGATTCTCCAGTAATGACTCCGCCGTAGAACACTTTCTCAGGCTCTCCTCGTCTAAATTGAAACAAAATTATTACATTTGTCATTTGAGGGCATTTCGAAATAATTAATTCTCTTCCATTCCATCAGCAAATAGTATTCACTTTACCCCAATATTGACAATTCGGCAGTTTTTATAACGGTGGCTGTAAGGGTCACACGATCATTTTCTGTATCTGTCTCAATGGATGTGGAGTTTGCCCAAATGTGAAAATCTAATCTAGTTTCTATATCTTTCAAGTTTTCAGAATCAAAGCGCAATATGATGGTGTGAAACTTATCCTCCACTTTCTTATCATCCCCTGGCTTCTTTTTGTACGGATTACCCAGCGGACAAATCACTAGACTTTCGTTGTGCGGTGAACATCCGAAATCGGCACTCTGTTGTATTTTAATATATTTAAATAACAATCACACATGTGTAAAGCATCAGTGAAATGTTTTTTTTAAATAACTGCAAAATCTTACGTCAGGTTTGCGTCCAATGTAAGGCATGGATTTGGGGTGGGAGAGATACAGAACAGCCTCATAGGCAGGCTCTCCGAAATTTGCAACAGACACGTTGAGAACGAATTCGGTTTTTTTGCCAAGCACGAGACAATAATGACCAGATGAATCTGTTTTCAATTCGGTGGCAGCATTGACATTCAAATCACTTTCACACAAGTCATTCGACCCACAATCTTTTTCGAAATGAGCGAGGAACACTTTGGAAGCTTCTTGTTGATTCAGAATCGGATAGTTTTGAATATCAGGAAGCGTGGTAGAGTTTGCCTTGTACGTAGGCTCCCTTTGTATTAAAGTGTAAGTCAGTTTAAACGCAATGGGTGACTGAATGTCTTTGGTTCCCTCCTGGACACAAATAAATCTCATTTAACACTTGCATCACTAATATCATTTTTTTCATAATTTTGCTCTTTAGTCTAAAATAATTATAATATATTGATTCAGTGCAACATCCTATGTTATTATCAACACCACCTCACCTTCAAATAAACAATTTCTTTTGAGCAATGCTTTTTGGGCCCTCCACTGCGCCTAACATTCACGGTTTGGTTAACAACTTGAGGTCTATCCGGGTTTCCTCTTTCAAATGTTACACGAGAAAACTTTTTCCCATCAAGAAATGTCTCAGCTTCAATTCTATAAAGGACGCCCAGGGACGAAGCTCTTGCTTGGCTCACTTCACGTATTTCGAAACAAGCCTCAAATCCAAAACTGTTTATAGAAGACACAATAAACATAATTTAATAAGCTAAAAATTAATATTATGTATCAATATTCACATAAAAGAATTTTTCAAACTTACCAAACTTGTCGGGAGTCAAGAACATCAGGACATCCTCTGGAGTTTGGATCAATGTCCGTGAGTGTACCAACGACCTCAGTGACAATGTCAATTATAGGTCTAGATCTCAGTAGCACGACCATATCTGACTCGTATGCCCCAACCAATAAATCGGGGTATGAATTTCGGTCCAAATCCATTCCTCCACTCAAAGAATATCCAAATGTTCTCATAAAAGGAAACGACTCTGATGCTTTAATCACCTGTGAAATAATAGTAATAATATTTGACATTCATTCATGTGATCATAATCGTAAATGTAAATACACAATGTATATTTGTGGGATAGTCGTTGAAGGCTGGATAGAATACCTGAGAGGGTTCACGTAGGACTCCTTCTTTGCTGCCTAGATAGATATACACAGCACCCATATCATTGTCAGCATAGGGAGCTCCAACAGCGAGATCTTCAAATCCATCTTTATTCAAATCTCCGGCTGAGGACAATGCCAAACCGAAACGGGATTCTCGAGGACCCACTAGACGTTGGTCATACGAATCCGTGTGAAATCCTTCTTTGTTCAAGTAAACATATGCGGCACCACCACTTCCTTTAGCATCGGTGTAGAAAGGAGCACCCACCACCAAATCCGTTCTCCTTAAAAAAGTGAAACAGAAATGTTGTTAAAAAAACGTAACACATGAAAAATTTTCAATGATTCATTACCAATGAAACCTGAATCAGGCATGCATTATGACCATCAGTTAAAGAATGTCTCACTACTACTAATTTCAACAAAATCATTTGCAATGAATTGTTTGTGGATGGTTCTAATAATATTATGCATCCCCATGTAATTAAAGCATTCTTAGGATGAAACACAGCATGTTTATGAGAATGTAGGTTCATTTCAACATTTTAACATGCTGCGTAAAGGCAATGCTTCTCCGTAATTCCACCTACACCAATTTGCAAGACACAGGCTATAATTACTGATTACAATTACCACTATAAGCATTCTTCCCTATCATCGCAACTGATTCATGTATTTGACGTCATATATTTGCATCTCGTAGTTTTCATCAGACATTCTTTCATGTGCCTTGCCAACAAGTCAAATGATAAATAGAGACTCCACAGGGGTAAATGCTCTTCTTAAGTGCTTCTTATTAAATGATAAAACTTTTGCTTTGCATAACAGTTGAGTTGAGTGAGAAAAATGCTCTTAGTATTCAAAACTGAAGCTGAGCCAGTAGTCATCGTAGAATGCCACCCACTCAATACTCAAAGTGTAAATACAGTGTGTGTTCATTAATTACATTTGGCTAAGCCGTCTCAAGTGGAGATAATAAACGTATTATGGAAATATCTACATCCATATTACATCTACATAAAAAATTTCTATGAGTCATATTGCATTCAGCAATTTAGAGTTCTATGCATAATATGTGCATGCTATGTTATAATAATAATATACCAATTAACAACAGCATCTCACTTAAAATATGTAGGTTACTGTTACTCTGAAGTTTCATAACCGCAGCTTTCATCTACAGTTTCAACAAATTAACCCACACTACATAATATACAAGGCAAGGCAAATACACAGAATTTCGTAAATCTCATTCAAGAACCACCACTTCATACTTCTTCCCTTCATTTCACTTGGTGTTTTTGATTTGTGTTGCGTGATAGTAAATTAAGATAATTTTCGAATAAAATCTAATTCAAAGACTTTGGACACCACTCACAATCGGTACACTTTGAGATATCATGCCTATATTTTCGCTATGTAAACGAAGCAGTTGTAGATTAGAATGATTAATGAACTTTTGCATGATGCTAAGCAGTATAAATAAAAACTGTTGTAAACTGTTGGAATGTTACTTACGAAATTGGGGCTATGTATGCAAAAACCCTTCTCTATATAAATGTAACCTAGTAATCAAAAATAGAATAAATGCTGAAATAATATTACATTAGCTAACACGACGTTAAATAGGTACTTTTAAATATTGTCAACGAACATTGTATATAAGTAAGTACATTATAATGTATCTTTTCAATCTTTTGTAACCTAATAAGAAACATAATTATATGCAAGTAAATAAATCCAATAATAAACAAATAATCCAATACAACTGCTACATTTTCATAGCTTAATGTGGATCAAAATGACAGCTAATTGTATCACTGATTAAAATATCTACACGAAAGGAATGAATGAATAATGCACTTTTATACTGCAATATGTAATTATACACAGTACAGTTATAGTTGTAAGATGATAATAATGATATGAATGAGTGAACTACAAGAAACGAGATGATGATGGGTGCTTAGAAATTGTAGAATGAGTCAAAGACGTCAATGGCTTCAAAAGAAGGGGTCTCCAATCCATGCTCTGCCGAATGTTTTGTTTTGTGTAGCATTGAGCAGTTGAAATTGCAACGCAAAAGACGTTGGGTTTTTAAAGGAACTCACACCCACACGAGAGACGCGTCATAATGGAAAAGATAGAAACCCATCATGAAGTTTTGAGATCTCATCGACAGTTTGGACAGTGGTGGGCATTTAATCATCCATATCAAGCACCCACATCTCATCAGATCATCCCCTGCTTCTCGTTCTTCCCTACCCAGAGTCATCATCTTTTCAATGGGCATGCATCAAATCAACCAGCAAACCCAAACAACCTACAACCGACTTGTATCTTCCTACCTACCTTGAAGTTTCTACATCACTAACAATAAATCTAATCGCTCTTGCGCTTTCCCAATCCCAGCGTCCCAGTGTGTACTTTTAAGCTAATGTTCGACTCACCACCATGGCTTATATAGAGATAACCCTTTGCTTTTAAAATCCTGTGTCGTGTTGACCTTCCCCCTTCTTTAAATATTACCCGACTAGACCTGCATTACTTATCCAATCTCAACTTCCTTCTTTCTTCTATGTATGCAGTCTAGTGTCTAGTCTAGAACAAAACAACAATATTTATCACCAGGAGCATGTAGCTAAGTAAATGAATAACACACCTGATCCTTTGCTCACAATCTCTCAAAGAATCTCATCCAAGCAACAATGCTCACTTATACTTTCATACATTCTTTTAATGAACTAGTATGCATATAATATGACGGCAATAAATAGATTCTCATTATTAATCTATTTATATTTGTCAGTGTCAGTCTATTGTGTTGCGTTAATATAATATAATATCTTGCTTTGTGCTACTTTGTTCCTAAATATCCATGTAGGAGCATGAAAAATTGGAATATAATCTACATATATAATAGCCACCTCCATATATCCAATTCCCATGTAGAAAAGGCTAAGTAGAAAAGGCTAATTTGAGTGATCTCATAAACCATTCAACGTATGAACACATGAAATCACACATTTTGAAGACAAAATTAGTGATTCGTTTATAGGCTATAGGCTACTTCATTTTTGACAAAAATTCTATTAATTACTACAAGCACTACAGTAACTTACAATTTTTAATACATACCGATCAGGGTAGTGAAGGTGGAAACGGATCAAGGTAGCGATGAAGGTGTAAACGTGCCCGGGTAGTTAAAGTGGTAACGAGTCAGGATAGTGAAAGAGGGAACGAAGGAGGGAACTGGTGAGTGTAGTTAATGTGGGAGCGGGTAAGGCTATTGAATATGGGAACGGATTTGGTTAGTAAATGTAGCATAGGATTGGTTAAATAGTAGTGGGCACAGATTACCCTTTCCAATTTTGTCCAAATTAAAGACTCATTAACACGATGTTAGCCCCATGTACACTATTCACCGACCGGAACAGGGTGGCCAGAAGCTAAGTATGAAATTTGAGTATGCCTTATAAATGTAACAAAATTTGACGAAATATTATATTTAAACGTTAAAAAACATGCACAAATACTTAATATTTGGAAAGATTTAGTAAAAAGCTTAAATGAAAATGGAAATAATAAAAAATTATTGCAATTTTTACTTCAAAATACACTGGATTTTGCTATTTTGAATACTTTTGAGTACATTTGAGTATGATTTGAGTATTTTGGCATTCTCATGAGAATTTTGAGGATGTGGCTATATTATTTGAGTAAAATACTTATGATTTGAGTATATCTGGCAACCCTGGACCGGAAATTAGTAACTAAAGGCCAGCGAAGCTGCCCTGTATTACTTGTAATAGAATAATGTATAATGAAGTGTCGATATCCTGTTTTCCTTATGTATTACAGAAAGGTGCATAAGAATAAAAGATAGACTACTATAATAAGGTTTGTAAACAATTTAAAAAAATATTTTAATACGTGGGATGAAAAATTGATATGATTGATTCACAAGAATTTGAATTGAAGCTGAAGTTTACCCACCTTTACTTTAAATACATAACATTACAATGTACTATTTGAGGGTAAGTACGTGTAAGTACTTTTAATAAGTGTCAATCAACACATTATTATGTGTATTTAAAATACCTACCTACACTGTTTAATTATATCACCAGATCACGCACAGCGTGCCCTTAATGGATACCGCCTGTTGATAAGAGTGTCGATAGTACTGTACTACATTTTCTTCCTTGCTAGTACTGTGACGACACTCGAACCGGTCACTTTATATCGGTTGACGGCTTGTTGACGGAAATCGTGAAGAGTTCATAAGAAACGCCATCAATTGTATGCACAAAGCAGTGTAATATAGAATAGAATTTTATCAAGCTGTTTTGTAAAGTCACATTCTCACATCTATATGCATGGTCCATGTTCATCTGGACGATGATGCGTCCAGTAGATGAGATATGCATGTATGGGGGTACACACAGTAGATTGCTGTGCATGATTGTGAATGGGAACATTGCACCGCCATGCAATATGCAATACCCAATCTCTACATATGGCATGGCTACTCTTGTAAAATATAAATAGGTTTACAGTGTAATAATCACATTGGTAAGAAAATCAGATAAAAGAAATTGTAATAACTCATGAAACGTTTTTAAGAAAATGAGATACAAACTGAAACTGAGATGAAAAATTCATAACAATTATATTATCAATATTTTGTACTGATTTTCTTAGGGTTGACTGTGAGATTTAAAATGTATGTATGTATATAGAAGAAAAAAGGATTTACTTACTTGTCACCATTGAGATCAAGTGTTGTAAGGGAATATCCAAAACTAAAGGCAAATCCTTCACCAGTGATGATAGCGCTTGTCTCCAGGATTTCACTGTTGTTCTGTAATACAAACACACACACATGTTAAAAAAATACATGGAACGAACATTAAAGTTTATGATAATAGCTGTAATGTGTTATGCTATGAGATCTGCAATAGATATACATAGTAACAGAGTAACACTAACACATATCGATATTTTATTTACATTGCAAACACTTAAATGCTAATGATGCATAGCTCAGGAGTGCAGATGAATATTTTCCATCTTTCAGTCAGAATACATTTGGAATGGAAATGGTTTAGTGCCTTCAGCATTGCTCACGACAGACGGAGTGTCTGAACTCAACCGATTTTTATACATAGCAAGCAACGTGTAATGGGTTTTTGCTAACATTTTATGAGCTACACATTATTATACTATAATGCCCACTATTTGTAGAAATGTGGATGCAATAATATAATACAATGATAGCACAAAACTGAAATTCACTGTGCGACAAAACAACATCCTGAGATGATGAGAAACCACGGCCAAAAAAACTGACACCCGAAATCCAAAAAAGTCTTCAGCATCCACAACAACACCAACGTGGGACCATATGTCTCACACTCTTTGGTATTTCATCCTCAGGAATTAGGATAATACAACATATCTATACACATTGCTATTGGTGTGAACATTCTGTATTCAACTGTTACTACAGGCTTCTCACATTATACTCTCTTATATAAATAGCTGCATACAATATTGGTAGAAGATAGATATGTAAATTCCTCTTTGAATATAATACACGTACTTCACACAGACACACAGCAGCCCCTACTCGTTTTATAACCAAATGTTCAAGCGGCTACTTGCTAACGGTGTATATAGTGTAGTGGTGAACAAATGGGATTTGAAAGCACTCATGAATTTGATGTAACTAGGTGAATGCTCCCTCCCACACATTTTTTCCCATACTTAGCAACAAGCATCTTTCTCCGCAGTCAACGGTCCCAGCAGATTGGATTCAAATAAATGTCCTGATGGCTTACAAGAATTACTTCAATGACTCGGCACTGCTTCATTTTCCCATTGTAACTCACAACAGCTCTCTTTTATTCTCTTGTACTTACCTCTTCCTACTGTCACACAAGATAACAACCACAAGGTATTAATTAAAGTCGAAAACCTAATTCCAATCCACTGCTTCCAATCTCAAAACAGCTCTACAATTACTTTGTGTCGTAAGAAATATTTTGAACTCCCATTTCTATATTTAGCCACTTATTTGAATTTAAATACCTATAGGTAGGTATACAGCTAATAAAGATCATGCAATGCTATAATTCAAGAATAGTGTTGAAATAATCTTTCGTGTTGAGATTGTTCCGTAAAAACAGCTTGACACACAACTCTGGCTCAATGCTCTTTCAAGATGAACAAAGAATGGATGCTACAAATAGTAAAATTTTGACTGTTTAGTGAAATAAAATTAAAACCCACATAATTTTTGCTGCTATAATTCACCAAAGTAAATGAATAAGTTTATTGTCACTCAGTACCTACAATTATTGGTTGATGAAACATCTAATAAACCTTTGAAATTGCAATTATAATCATCGTTTGGAATAATGCCAGATGACTAATCTGTTCATTTGTCAAAACTGCAGATGCAATGCATATTTTATTGTAGGGTGCAAGTAGCCAAAAACAAAAATGCAATACCTAGCCTTACTATTCAATCATAATGCTCGAGTATGGATCAAAGTGCGCAATTTGTGTATCATAATATACATAAACGTTTAAAGGGCACTCACTATACGTAAAAATCGATATCCATTACATTTCCCACGTTGCAAGTGTTTGACTATAAGATGTATAAAGGTTGAATGGCAAAGTTGGAGAGTGTTTATCATGTTTGTCTCATGAATTACGTTTGTAAAATCTGCATGAAAAGGAGCAACAAGCTGTAGCGTAGCGTCAACAAACGAGTTTGTAGTAAATAGAAAAATAGTCAGAGCGGGTTAGATTTACATGGGATTTTTGTATTGAAAAAGTAACCATGCAGCCTAGAAGTGAATGAGACTACTTCATTAATGAAGCTATTGAACAGAACAAACCTTTATATTTTAACCACAAAAATTCTACAGTAGTTCATGCACTTAAATAAATCCTAGTACTACGCACAAGTTATACATAAGCCCTTGTATTGGTATCTCAGATTCTGATGTTAATGATGAAGCTAAATAAATTAGGTAGGGTATCTAACAATAAGTAAAAGAAAACTACACAATCTGCTTTTATAGATTAATCAGAGCAAAACAAAACTGACATTCTAAAACTAGATTTCAAAGATAGGGTCCAGTCTAACCATTAATTGATATGATGTGAATAAAAGAGTAGAAAGAAGATGAAACAAACGACTAGTCATTATTTGAAATAATTGTGTCCTCCGTATCTTTGTAGCAATAATAATAATAGCAACGAGGGTAATTTCTACGCCTCTATTTTGAGATTAATCCTTTGCAATAAATAATAATATGTTTTATAAAGTTCCCATTGAGTCGTGATGGCGTTGCAGAATGGATAGAGTGACTAGGAGGAGAAAAGCTTTTTCCCATGTTTGAAACCGAAATGACATTATTCGTTTAAGTAGAGAGGTACTTGAAACGACAAAAAGAACACTTTGATTTTATGACATTTATTTTGAGAGGTTTGTCTCTCCTTATAAAGGCACACCTCTCACAGATGCATATTTAGATAGAGAGCAAGATGCAATATCTCGACATACATAATAATGTTCCATTGCATTGCTTTCATTGCTGTGGATTACCACGACATTCTATGACGACATTGTGGGGATAAGAATGTAAGACGCTGTGCCATGCCAGACGCACCTCCACCTCTTCCTGACACTCCACATTACGATGATGACCAACCAACTATTTACTCAGGTCAAGTGCACAATGGAAAACTAGAAGAGGTGTTTAAATACTTTCCAGAGCTCCACACACTCTCTAACACCATTCTCCTTTGCTTCCACTGCTTTTTACAACCACAAAACACAATAAATGCCGCTTACACACTCAAGTAACATCCAACCTCACAACAAATAACTGCAGTAGTGTAGTCCATCTAAATGTAAGTGCTATTTATAATAAAGTCACAGTCGGACGCATTTTCATCGTAATTTAATAAGTTAGATAGTAGCTATGGAATTATATGCAAATATCAAACTGTGTAAAAACCCTACAGCACTTATATAACTAAAAGTAGCATACAAATATAAACATACCTTACAAACATTTTTCCAAAGTCAAATCTAATACAAAGAAAAGGTTATGAAATATCAAGTTATGCTGATTGTGTGTGTGCAAACGTAAAAACGTAGTGTATATCTGCTCGAATCTCTGCATTGAGATGAAGCCGAGGATAGTAAATTCATCTCTCGCCCTGTCATTTGATACAATCGAACGTCATGCACGCACTTACACATACACAAACTAAATTTTATACTCCTGCCTAAACATTAGCATCAAATCCAGAGTTATTCTTAAAGACCCGAGATATACAGAGAAAGAAATGTGTGTAGTAAGCATTTGGTTTCAAACAATACGTCATTACGGAACACTGGAATTACTAATGCACCGTAAAAGTACGCTTTAGACGAAACACGCCATAAACTGGTCATCTTCTTTATTCTCTCCCATTCACATCCCTCCTCTTTCTTATTAGTGTGTTTGCTCTTTCCAGCTTTTAAAAGCTTTAAGAACCATCACTACTAGGCTTTTACTTTACTTTATATATTTAGAAGAGCGCCAACATATTATTATTATTATTTGTAGTATTCATATATTTTGTTTAAGTCACTTTAAGTTCCCTATAATTTTAAGTATAGGAAAAAGGACGTATGTACTACATGAAGCGAGAGTAGGCTTTGTTTGTATCTGTGCATTAAATCTTCTCAAATACTAAAAATCATTTCAATTCTCTTGTTCTTCTGGGTTGAAGAGTGTAACGAGCCGTTTGGTTGTTGTTTCTTAGTCTGATGCACAGTGCACGTTGATTGATACCTTTCACACAACACACACTTGGTTGGAGGGATGTGTATAATGTATAGACAAATACAAATAAAACTTTAGCTGGGATGGATGTGAACTGATGAATCTTATCATCGACCATTATTCCATTAGCTGTGTATTCTCTTCTTCCTTTACCAACTCATCTCCTCCCTTTCCATTACCATTTACATTACGCAGCATTAATTTTTCTCTACACACAACTCTGTTTAAATGTTTAACCAAACGTCCTCATACTACTTAGACTACCACCCTGATTGTTTTGAAATAAGTATCATCGTAACACACGTAGAGTACTTTATACTAGCTATGTCAGTAAAATGCACACACGCTAAGTAAGTACACCGCTGCATCTAAATAACATTAACAGGTGAATACAAAATTACAACCTTACAAGAAGATCAGACATTATGCTATAGGAGAAAAGTATATATATGGCGTAGTAAAATCAATCAGACCGTATGAATTAAAATTACATGAGTGTACTCTCACACAATACAGAAGCAATAGTAATAACAGTCTTAAAAGCTTCCCTTCATGAAATTGCATACAATATTAGTTGATTCTGCTTCAGAAATATGAAGAGTCTTCAATTCCCTTGAATGTTTACTCATTCATTAGGAATGGATGGAACATGAATTATCTTTGAAGGATCCGAAAGACTGTAATTATAATTAAGTACCCACATATTCTATTATTTGCGTTGTGTATGTTTGTATCTATGCAGTATGTACATTTCATGCATGAAAATGAAACACGAAAGAAAACAGAACTGATGCTTATTCTTATGCAATGCATGATTTCAATTAATGCATGCTTATCACTACATCCATGAGTAGTAAATACATGTGATAAGTGTAAGTATGAAATACTCAAGTTTGCACATAGATATAAAATGTTGTGTTGTGTTAAAATGCAGTAAATGGTTTGAGGATGAGTCGTAATAGTACGGTGTGAACTACGAAAGGTGGGGAGATGGATGGGCGAAAGATGAAGAATGTACCTTTGAGAAGAAGATGACTTGTCCAGAGCCGGTGGCAGCCTTGGGAGCTCCGGCGACGTAGGAAAACTTATCATCGTGGAAGAACTTTCCCCCCTCAACGGACATTCCTAGGTAGGAATACTTATCAACAGGGTTATTTACGAGGAGTGGGGTATGGTAGTGATTCCTGTCTTTGTTCAAGTAGTCATCTGAGACGGATATTCCATACATGGTTCCTCGACAAATGAAGGCTCCTGGAGCACCAAGTAGTGCCGTGTCATCTTGTAGGATTGAACCTGAAGTGCCAGCTTGACAGTAGCCATAGTCCAACAGTCCTCCCTGCTGTTTGTTTCGACAAGGTTCTAGTGTTTGGTCGTAGTCAAGGTGCTGGTCCAGGAAGTGACACAGACCCAAACCCCAGCGGAAGTCCCTCCCTTGATGCACGTAGCGGTGGGCACACACCTGAGCATTTATTATAAAACACACACAACAATTAGCATTTCATAATAATAAGAATAAAAGTACATAGCTTACACAAACAATGTTGTGTAACCTCAACCTTATATACAACTCACTGCATGTGTATACTTATACATACAGACACTGCTTATGTGCGCTCTTATCAATTTATGTTAAGTACAACACCAATCTCAGACACAGTTAACAGTTGTATGTGGTGGTACAACTCATGTGCGTATTTGTACTCCTATAGACACACACAGAGCTTATTCATAGTTGGATGCATTTACATAAGTAGATGCACTGAGATAATAAATGCCTTTGTTTCGTCTACACGCTTAAACAAGTAATAATGTATTACATTTTACAGTCACTCTCATAGCTCGTAATTTAGAAATGTAAACAGACTGTCACTTCTCATTATCAAATATGACAGTGTGTCAGCCAATTTAGAGATAACTATATGTTTACAACGGACATTCCTAAACAGTTTGATTATGTTAGGTAGGACATTGTATATGGCATCGTAATGTATTGCGTTAGTTATAGTGCTGTTGTATATATAAAATAAAATAATTATACTATAGTTCGGTTCTGGTGTCTGGGTGCTCAAAAATATTTCTCCTCTCGTCCTTTTCCTTCCAATCATTCATTGTTTTACTCATTTGCTAATATTTAATGTTTCCTTTCGAGGCTCTTGACTCACAATTATTTTAGAACCTTCAAATATTTCATTTTGAATGAACTTTCTCTTTACTCTATTTTTCGTTCTACATGAATGACTCGTGTAATACGAACCTAACCTACCTATTTGTGCAATAGTCATTTTACCTATAAAGTATTAATGTGTGTAGAGTGTATGAGTATTTACAGGATATCCCGTGTTCATAGAAGTAAATATTAGTAACTCTGTTTGAAGTGTAATATATTATGTATACATAGCTCCTGCTACTATGAATGAATATTCACACATTGTTGCAAAGCAGAATAGAAAAGTAGCAGTACCTTGTGGATATTTGAAACCTACTTAAAGCTTTAAATGACAGTTGAGAATTTCCCACAATACACGAGAAGATTCATTGTTTTAACGCAACCCTCCTGGTTGAACTCCACAGCTGAGGTTTTAAAGAATCTGCCCTAATGTGCATTTTGGACTGCTTTAAGATGTTTGTTTACCAAAGAATTTAAAAATAGTCCAAGTATTAAGTGTGTGAGTGAACATATCATTTGCTTCGTATTATGCAGTGTGACGATGACTATGGCTACTGAGAAATCATAAGTTGAGATAAATTGTAAATACGTATATTCAGAGTTCATAGGTCATTGTAGTATATCTATATGTGCTGTTAAAATATACTTTGACTGATACTGATAAGCACAGTGTAAAAATCTTTTCCCCAAAAACAAGGTTTGCAAGAAACAAAACGTGTTAGTACATACACTCTTCGATATTCTTTCTTATACAATAAAATATAATATGGCCACTAAGACGAATCCATCGCATGTGGGTGTAAATTGTCTTAGTTCCCATTCAAGTGTCAAGCTTGATAATAATATAAGCTATAAATTCTGCATTTTTTGCATTGTATCTTTTAAAAGATCCATGCCATACACAGCTGAATATACAGTTTTTAGCACAGTATGATACATTGTTATAATTTAGGAAAGTATTTTATAACAACTCGCTTTTCAGAGAAACAACGCAAAAAATAAATTTTGTGTTTTGGTTGTAGAAGAGATGAGTCTTAAGCAATCGTGAAAGAGAATTACTGAGACCACCGAGAGTTTTGTGTGGTACACTGTACTTTTTGCGAGTTTGCTGTACCTTGCATTAAAATAATAAAAAGTATACCTATAGTGACAATATTATTAAAAGTTATTTCAACCTGAAACTGTGTAGGTAGAAATTTAATAACATTACAAAGATCCTTGCTTTCTGAATTCTGGCTATGCAACAAGAAAAAACAGAAATGACATAATAATAAATCTTTCTTTTGAGTATATCTTCCCTCGACTGTAAAAAAAACTTTTGATTAAAAAGAACTTAAAATGACATAAAAATTCATATCTTAATTAATTGAGAGTTTAAAGTCAACATCAATGAAGCAGATAAGGTGTAATGAATTCAGTTTTACCTTTGCAAAGAGAACACAACTCAATAAAACACAACTGAAAAGTAAATAGGTATACACAAAGACTAAAGAATTGTGTATACAGTAGAATAGGCTTAAACAACATAATAAGATATTATAGTTAACAGTTGCAAAAGCGATTGAAGATTTTTTTGCCGACAGAAGGCCAAGCGCGAGACGCGAGAAGAAGTATTCTGTACAAAGAGATAATAAATCGGCGTCAGGTATAAGTACAACAATATAATATGACATCGGAAAGCCCGTTTGCTGTAAATGCCACTTAACAACACATTTTATCTACAAACATTAAGGCTCAAGTCTCAGAGCTGAAACTTCGTTGTCCCGATCTCGCTTCGCCTACTTACACAACATTCTCCTTACTCTTATTGCGATGACTCTGTCGGTTCGCTACAGTCGTCTCGTCACGCAAGATACATTATTGGCATTGGCAAATTCTCATTTCATGTCATGCCTTGTTTATCTATCAGACAGATGACTTTTCACTCTCATCCATACACATTATTGTAAACATGTGTCTATTTTTATGCTTCCCCATTACACAACAATATCTGCCTACAAATAACCTACGTCACATTTCTACTGCTTCATACTACCAACACACTCTACCATAACCAATCAACCCGCATTGTAGTATCGCACCTATAGTTTGTACTTATTTAATAACACTACCGTGTCTCAACCCTTTAAGCGCATTTAAAAAACAATCAAACATTGCCAAAGTATATAGGTAACTACCTTTTATTTGTCTAAATAAACAAGTCATCCATAAATACAATGCAAGTGTCTCTAATACGTACAAATGCGACTATTTAGGTATTTATGTTTTGCAATCGGAAAAACTACTGTGTGTGTTTGACTGTATTATTATTGTGACAGAATCACAGTTACAGCTGAATTAAAAGGAACAAACGACAATAAAGTTAAACACACGGCTGTATAGAAATGTCACGTATTTTATGAAATATTACAATGGTAGAATTATATTTGAAACATTTATGGCAATTAGATTTATGCTTATTACTCACCATAACTTTTCCTCCACTTCCTTGACTACGAACATTGACTCCAAGCCATTGCCCATCCTTAAGCTCATCATCAAGCGGCGGAGACAGCACAGAGGATTCGAGAACTAAATAAAAATCTCAAATTAGTTGGTCATACTCGTGCGAGATGCAAAAAACACTCAATGCTACTATTCTACATAATACTATACACTTATAAGTGTATTTTTATTATATGTACATATATTTGTATAAACATTCTACAAGAGTCTTGAATGATGTGTCTCATGCTTGACAATGACCATACGTTTATATTTGACCATGTCCCTCCACCTATCAAGACTCTTGACACAAATCAAACTCATCAAAACAGAAGATGCATTGCAGGTAGTTAATAAAATTCATTTGAAATATATACGCCATTTCAATTTACACACAGCATTACACGTTTCAATCATATCAATTCAACTCAAATGTTCAAACATCATCATCATCATATCACAATCACAGCATCATGTCAGATCACAAATCTGTGTTGCTGAACTCAGAGGAATAGTATGCTTTCTATAAATAGATAGTCAAACATTATCATAGCTCAAGTCAAACTCATACATAGCTACATAGTAAATAAATGCATATGCATAAAAGAGTCAGTAATGCTCAACTCTTCCAATCCACCACCCGTTAAAGTACAGACAGACAGATACATAAATTGTATAAGTGACACAGTCCAGTAACAGCAATATAGTATGTATTTTAAATCAATAAATTCCTCTTTATTCGTTCTTGTACCATTACATATAATATTATATAAAATACAAGGATATTTATTCCATTGGCATTCAGTCATATTAAAATATGAGTTGTGTGCATTGCACAGTGGAAAATATTTCTCTTTTGCAATTTATTTTATGTATGTACACAGAGGAGGTCATACAAATCACAATAAAGGAACCAGTTGCCAAATTAATTTAAAATTGTCTGTGAGACTACATACGTACATGTCATGTTTGTCTGGTTGACGGGGGAGGGACTGTAATTATTAAATAATGCTAATTATATTGATATTTTGCCAGAAATGATACTATTCTAATGTAAATTTAATAATGTAAACACTCAAATTCTATTTTCAACCCACACAATGCTTTGTATATAGCAGTTGGTATAACTCGTATATGTATATAGCTTCATCTCAAAATTAAAGAAGAATTCACACATAGAATAGCAAGTAGGTATTAGCTATAACTACAATTATCGTTCTTTGCACTAATTTTATGGTTATTGCAAATATTTAAGAAGAACTCTGTTCCAGCTACTACATAGGAATGCATATAGGACTGAAAACATACAGAGTTTAATTTTGTTCACTGTGTACTTTTTACAGTACATAATATTGCAGTCACAACAGCCACCATTTCCGCTCATAAAAATTAAATGCGTTGAAATAGCCGTCATGACATGAATGACTATGAAGTAGACTAGAGTAGCAAAGGAGATGTTGAAGTTAGGAATATACACTTTATGGAGTGTTACATGCATAGCCAGCAGACAAAGCTTAAGAAAAGCAAAGAAAATTCTAGAAGTGAATGTAGGTATGTGTGCACATAGTACATACCTATTATATATTCATTGAGTGACACGTATGTATAGAGTTTTGTATCAAAGAAGCACAAAGATGAATGCAAACACATTGAGCAAAAACCACATTCAATATTTGCTAGGACATTTAGTTAGCATTCGCTAAAAGGTCCACAATAGCAATAGACTAGATTGATTAAGTTAAATCACGACACTGAAGCACTCGGGAATTGCTTTATAACATAATGTACTACATGTAGGTTCACTCCCACTCAGACAGCAAAAATATTGCTCAAGCTAAAAGCAAGGCTCGTGTATTGGCATATTATCAGATAATTGATGTTATGCACATACGAGTTAAATTTAAAGTACACTTTACTACAATTGATTATGACATTTTCCTTCGACCATTCCCAATGTAAGAAACAAATTGTTTCATTCATGAATTAGCGTTGAAATTAGAGTCAAGAGCAATTATTACTGTATGATGAAAGAATAGTATCTCTACTACACTCAATTGGAAGGCTCTGGAAAAGCTTTTACACAACACACGATTAGTTTTGTGGCTATAGTATTAAACTGAAGCGTCCTCATTTCTTTATCAAACCATTTAAAAAAAATGAAAAATAATTACAGTTGACGCATCATTTATTTTCCTTGCCAATTATCGTTGTACCATTTTTACTAATGTCTAGAATATTTCCTAGCTTTCTCTAGAAAAGCTATACATTAATTCGGATGGGAAATAAAGATAAAGTTGATATCATTAAAATTGGTTGCAAGCAGTTGACATATTCAATTAAAGTTGACAAAATCTGGATGAGTACCTACTTGAACTTATGGGGAATTAAGATAAATGAGTTTAATGAGAAAATGGAATAAAATATTAGACATAGTTTTAAAACACATTATATGGAATCAGACAACGCATAATGTACAAATGAACAAGCATTTAATAGAACACATTAATTCTGGGGGCTATAAAATAGTTTTAATAGTTTAATTAAGTATGTATATATATATATAGGTACGCATTCTGAACGTGTTTAAGTGCATGGAATTCATTGAGCTGTGCATTGTAATTTCAAACAATGATGCATAAATAAACGCCATTGGTCTATTTAATCCAATGAATGAATTTAAATACAATACAATTGAAAATCTTTATAATGAGTCTGCCTTACTTTAATGACTATGAATGAACCATTTGCATACTTTCAATTCAAATAACAATCTTTGCAATTTTCCCACAATGTCATTCTCTATTTCCCAAATAACAGCAACAAAAAGCAATCGTAACAAAGATATTATTTTGGCATACCTAGGAACATTACTTTTAAATAGTCACATACCTATTACACGTGTGTGTACAATATGCGTACCTATGTTGATTCGTACGTGGATGTGTGTATTCCATGATGTTAGCTATCACAGTTATCTTCGAATAGTTTAACGGTTAAGCAAACCAAATTGAAAATTCAAGATTGTTGCCAGGATAGAAACCTGAGAAACTAAGTCTACAATGATACTGTGCTAAATTTTGAATTTGTGTATGTGCTCAAGTAACCCATAATACAAATGTCTACTACATATTTTACATAATGAGAATTCGTTGAATGCAAATACTCATCCTTTGACTATGTGCTGCATAACAGTAGGATTTTGTGAAAGAGGCAGTGTGAACCATGCATTTGCTAAAACGCTCGGCAAAACAAGTTTTTCGTGTAAAATCCGTATTTATCACTTACACTATAATTATCGCTCCCTTTGAATCCCATCCCGCATGGTTTTCAGTTTTAGCAGCATTATGAATCTCATACCTTTATAGCAAAAAGATCGAGTTTGACTACCTATCTATAAATAAATTACATTAGGTAACCTACATAATGAATAAACAGGACGTATGATCTAAAGGTAAATGTAAAAGGATATTTTGAAGTAAGTATACTTTGTGTTTGCATATTTTTCACAACTGTATCTGTTTACTCATCGTAGATGAGAATTTCAAAGGAAATGACATGAAGTGCAAAAATGTTTCCTTGTCAAGCTTTAAGAATTCACGGTGTATGACAAGAGCGGATTTTGTACATGGTAGGTATGAAGAGCTGTGTGTGAAAAGTCAAATTGCAAACTGTATTTTTTAAATCCAGAAGCTAGTAGCCTAGTGTTTTACATCACCTCCAGTTTAAAATAACTCAAGATGAACTAGAATTGAAATTACACATGTCAAGAAATAGACATGTGAGAATTGAGTTGACGCTGCCGCCTTGTAGAACTGTAATCATCGTAAAGTCTCGCAAATGTACAATTTCTGCTTGAACATCAACATGCACGCAACATAAACACATCAGACACATACATGAGGATGTAAATCCACATCGTATATTTGACATTAACACGCCTCTGCGCCTTTTCTGTGAAATCCGTGAAATTTCATCAAGAACATTACACATTATGCACACACTCACACAATGCACTCATACGCTGCTTTTCTATACCCATACCCATCTAGCATCTGTACCATACAAAACCAATACCTACATAGGTAGTAAATATATATTACTACATGGAGAAGATATGAAGATGCAACGCAGTGCAATGTAAGACAAAGTGAAAACGTGAAAATGTGTTTAACTCAAATCTCCAAATACAAAGTTAAACTATTCAAAGATTAAAAAGGCAAGAAAAAATTACGATGAAATAATGATCTCGGAAAAAGTATGAACAAAGCGAACAAACATGAAATGAGCAAGTGGTTAGCGTTGGCCCATTAAAGACACAGAGAGATGAGGCAATATATTAAAAGCTCATAGTCATAATAAATGTTCCCCTGTCTATATACAGTTCATTAGAGAATAATAGTATGTAAATGTGAACAAGGTTCGTGAACACATTTTCAAAAGAAATGCAAATTCGAGATTAGTCTTGCCATTATAATTATTTTAGCAAACAGAGCAGAGCTCAATCAAATAAGTTCTTGTGCCTTATATGTATCTTCACAACAAGTGTAGGTAGGTACTTATGTAATGTTATTCCGCGTAGTTTGCAAGTGTAATAACTCTCGCTCAACCTTACAGCACTCTTAGACTCAAGTGACAATTATTATTAGCTTGCGCTCTTCCACTCGCATTATTTGCACACGTTCACCTTTTCACAGTCACCAACCACTCAACACTCAACCCTGTCTATACTCATCTGCCACTATCATAATATAATATTACAACTTCCCATATAAATCCTCTAAGCTCATTTTCAGCTTTCGTACAAAGTGCACATCAAACATCATTAATTCAACACTCAACCACTACATTGTGCATATATAAAGGAATACATGATATAACACTACATTCACGCACAAAACCTATTGCCCATAAAATATAGGTACCTACGTTAAAATATTGTCGCTCGCCAAAAGTCAATAAAAACCATTTAGAATTTTACTACCATCTCTGTCTATAGATTCATATTACTCTTTAAGAAATGCTTACTTCGACTTTTCTATAGCCTATTGTACATACAATGTAAAAGAAAAACTATAATAAAGTATTCATAAGTCATAATATACAATAATATGCATCATAGTTGAAAAGTTCAAGTGCTCACGATGTAATAAAGACTTGTAAAAAAGTCTCAACGCCTTAGTACTCCTTCTGTTTAATCCATTTTTCTATTTTTCGCTGCTACACGCAATAACAACAATAGTAATGCAATACTGCATATAACTATAGAAATTATAACTGTGAGACAAACCCATTGGTCTGAGTCTGACTAAGCAAATATTTGCCGTTGTAATTAATGATTTAAAACGTTGCCATTGGCTTGTGCACTAAACTGACATTGCTTACAATGGTGAAACTTTTATAATGCTCATATCATAACATAGCGACACGGAGCAATAATAACATTTACAAAACAAATAGACTCCAGAGTACAAAGTTAATGTGTGGGTATATGTAGGTTTGGATACAAATATAATATAGAGGGATATGTAAGTGTAATATAAATGAATGTATTCAACGGTCAGACACATGAGCCAGAAAAAATTAGCATGAGTTATCTTTTACGATGATTTTAACGTTCGGGAGCAGAAGAAAAAAGCGAGTGGTGACTCTGGTAGTTAAAGGCGAGACAGAAGTAAGGGACTGCTGCGGTTGCATTCAACACGTCTCAATAATAAAAAGTATTTGTAAAAGAGTTGCAACAAACTCTGCATTATAAGAGCGAAGAAAGTTTTTAAACAATTCTTCCATGTCACAATATTATGCACACACTCGGAGTAAATAAAATAATTATTTTGTGTTCTGCTGTATGGATGAATGCTCCTGAGGCCAATAATTATGACATGACAGCATCCCTCCACCCCAACACACGGCAACAATATATACACATTATTCACTGCTTCAGTGAATGACTTTGCAAAAATGTAATACTAAGTATTTACAAGTAATACGATGATGTCCATGATAAATCATGCATACAAAATAACAATCGAATAATATTTATTCTACCAGTACCTATATACATATTATTATAACTTCTCTGCTGACAAGCAGATATTATAGATAATATGCTTTAAAGAGACTGGTTTACAATTATTTATCGTAGTTTTAATACCCCTAATATACACAATGAAAATTTTAAAATTTTAATCACAGAAAAATATTTTTCTAAAAGTCAGAAAATGTATGAGACTTCTTCACCGAATGAATTATTTTTAAGAAAACTTGTAAACATTTACAACATGAAGATTAGATGTAGAAAATAAATAAAACTCTTAGTTTTACTTTTTTATCTTATCTTGTTGTCAAAGACATGCGAATGATTTGGTTGGATTTTTATACACGGATATTATATTCGGTCGGTATTTCTCTATTGTTAGTTTTGGTAGGTACTTCGTTATTTTGAGTTACAGTGCTAATCTATTTTCTGCTTTTTAGTCGTGTAAAGTCGAAAAATTAAACATTTTAAAGATTGTCATGCGTCAAGTCGACAAGTTTTGTTGACAGTGTATTATTATTGCTCCTTGCGTTGTTTACATAGAACATAAGCGTCCACTGAAAGTATTTCGACACATCTTACGACATGTAGATGCGTATGTAAAATGATAAGAATGCATGTAATCTCTATGTACGTTATCAATACACCGCAACCAATTGAACCATTTTAACTCTCTCACGATCTTCTTGGTCAAATCAAAGTCAAACTCAGTTTCCCACTGCACCATATTCATGGATTCTCCATAACCATTATAATAATGTTTGTTGTACACTTAATTCTATTTTTACTAGAATACTGTACACTGATTGGTATTTTATCGCTACTTTCGAATAATACTGTAAAACCTTTACTTTGTGTAACATATCGTTATTTACTGTTGGTTCTTGCTGCTATTTTCATGCTGTTGTGATCAATTGGAATTTGGGCAGCATGCTTGTAATAGGCGAGGATATCATTATATGAGGTGCCAAGAGTTGAAGCTACAGATATTTCTGTCTGTTTCTTGAGTCAGCTATAATAAAATATTATTATAAACTCTTTGGCTGTCAAATGCTGCCGCAGAATTACGTGTATACAGTAGGATGTCTACCTTCCACCTTTGAATATCCTCTCCCCGTACCTACCAATAAAAGTTATATACACTGTGCCTACATTATAGAATACGGTGAAGTAAAACTCGTCAAATGAAATCTTAAATCAACAACATAAGCCCTTTCAAAGTCAAAATCCAGGCAAAAGTCAACAAACGATCTGACACGAGAAAAAAGTTGGAGTTTACAAAAGTTTCCAGCACTCTCATGATGGTCTCATCCGCATAATCAGCCTGCTTTGCTTTGCATACATTTCTCCCCTACACGGACCGATACATCTGATACGTGTCCTATGTACTCCTTATACATCCAAGCAAACTGTGCTCACTGAGTGTGTGAGCTTTAGTAGTCATTCAACTCGTTATGTTTAAACGACTATTGAGGAGAAAGGATAAAGAATACCATTAGAAGCATAATGCGTTGTACATTATGTGCATATATGTAAATCTGTCTCTAAACAGTCAGAACTACACAGATTGATTAATTCTTACGTATTCTTTTCCTTCTTATAAAGGAATTCATCGTCTTCTTTTCGATTTTCTCACCCACAAGGCTGTAGGTGAGCAATATTTACAATTCACATATACCTACATATATAGCTACATGTCTCGCGAGACTTTTTACTAGTAACACTGATGATTTAGCATTAAAAAGATCCGTATGCACATAATATACACTCTACAATCATTTCGAGTTGAAAATCTGGTGCGTAAAGTCTCTTTTGAAAATACAGATATCATGTTTAGTAGCAGATGCAATTGATCTCCATGAAAATAAACGTAAAGAGTGTTGCATGCCAAGTGTACAATTTACAAGGATGCTTTAATATGGTTTTGTTACTAATAGTATAGTTTTAGGTCTTATGCACTCTTTTGACATCTTTGCATTGCTTTAAAGTTGGAAATCTAAATTCTACTCGTTGTCTGACGGCTGTAACGTGAAACCATCAACTGTATTAAAAAAAAGACGAATCGTAAACAATAATTTCCCACATCACATTTTCTGTAGGTACTTGTGTAAGACGCATTCATAAATTAAGTTCACATGTCAAATCAAATCATGTTCGATATATTTACTACCAGAATGGATATTTATATTGACAAAAAAACTGTTGTATATTGCTGTAGCTTGTTGCTAACTTGTAATTTGAAAGTAAGTATCCCCACCTACCTATGTATTTTTTATCGCGGCTTATCTACATCAAATAATACAAAACATATCTATGACTTTGATTGCGACTGCACCGTATGATCCTACTTACTACTACTCGTTAATAATATTAAGATGACGATTTGAGCCTGATGTGATAATAATTCGTGGTGGTGTTACTTTTATATAAAGCGATCTTTGTCTGCATATTAGTCTCATGTTTACAAAAACATGAGTCACTTATATATTGATGAACGTTGCTGCATGTATGTAGCTGGAAAATTTAGTGTATACAGCAACAGTAAACCAAACCACCGGTGTGTGTGCATCCGAGAGTCCAATAAACTAACACCTTTTGCGTCTTTAGAAAAAGAGCTTATCTTGTCAGTCTAATAATGATATTATCGTTGCTTTTATTACAACATCATGCTATTTATATAAATATAAACATGAGACGATGTTCTGCTATTACAAAGCTTACGATAACATACAATCCCATTGCTACTCATAGTGATGCGTACAAAATGAATGAGGAGGAAGTTCTTTTTTCAATCTGTCACTCGTCCCTTCCTTCACTGTATGAAATACAATGCATAGATGCATTGTTCGATCAAACAAACTCCTATTTAGTCATCAACTGACAGAATGACACCAACAATGCCTTACGTAACTAAGCCATGGATCAGCCAGTTTCCACGGGGTGTGTAATCTACACTCGTATTATTATTATTTCATTTCACCTTTTCAATGTTACGCTACACACTCCCAACACTTACACGCGCTGGTGAAAAAACCGTTGTGCAAGGCTGACCAAGACCCCTCCAAATTTTTGTATAGCTGGAAATCATAGCTTAAAAATTATTTGAATCCGAAAATATTAACGACAAATGATCATAACAAATTAACGTAATAAAGTATCTAAAGTTAAAAATAACAAATTTTAATAACAAATTCCAGTTGTAACCAACATTTAAAAATTAAACGTCAATTGACGACCAAAGGACACAAATCTTAATAACTTCGGAATTTCCACCAGCGTGCTTCACGCTACAAAATTACAAACTACTGAATAATATGTTTTATGGCGAACACTGGGTTACTATGTCTACAGTTGAATATTTCTATAAAGTGCACCTGAACAAAGAATTGTACTTAATATACCTATAGCTATATTATTACCTTTTTATATAAAGGTTGCTATTTAACTAAGAAACAGCCTACTACTGATACAATGAAAAAATTTAGTAGCTCATTGTTGACTTGAGTGAATCAAGATATTATTCTCACATGTCAAAATTCCCTTCTACTTTCAGACCCAATGAAATCAATCATACAGCATATATTTGCATTCGAACATCACGTAAATAATTAAGGATATGACTAATAACACATGGAGAAATAATATATAGATTGATTCTAGGATATTGATTGCATATAAGGAATAAATAATTTATAGACACATTGGAGTAAATGTTATAGGTGGGCATTCTGCAGAGCTTGTACAAGAGTGAGAGATAATATTGATTTATTCTTTCAAGTCTAATTATTTTTTGTATAAAATGGTCATTTCATCCCGTAGGATGATGGTGCAAGTGAGTTGAACAGATTCTGGGATCTACACTCCACTAATTAGTGTTATAGCTAGTGGAAAAGGATGCGTGTAACAGATGGAAACTGTTAAAGGCAATTCTAATTACATGTTAAATGCCGTCGGGTACTGAAAGGTTCTCTTTGATGGAGACTGTATATACAAAATATTATGATTATCTGAGTTTCATTAACTCGTGATGCCAAGAGTTGTGAGACCAGTAGACAACTAATTAACTACACATTATATATTTATTTACCACTATACTCCGAACCCAACCAGTCAGCTCTCACGTGAAATAGAACAGCCCGTAGAATGACTACTTTGATAAAAGAGCATTGTGAAAGGCAAATTTTATAAGGTCTACCCTATCTAAGTAAGCAATAAGGATTCTTGGAAGAAAGCGTCGAAAAACACAGGTGCATTAACTTATACACTAAACGTGATTTAATGAGGATTGAAGGATCGAGTAAATTACATGTCTTGTGTGTACTCTGTTTTTCTTTAAATGTCATGTCACACACAGCCTTCACCTTCTATGTCTCTCTCACGAAAGAGAAAACGTAGAATTATCCATCGGTCTAGTTTATCACCTACATCGTGCACAATTATGTAGCACGTATCTCCAGGCTCAGCCACCTTTATTTTCTCACTGACTGACAACCCTTGTCAGAGTCTAACATCCTGCAATGGTATATCTGTCAGTAGATCAAAACACTGCAGCTATTAGCATTATTCTAATTAGTAGTCCTCCACCAAAATTCTGGCTGCAACATCACATCTCGGATTGTGTAATTTATGTTGCAGTAGTAGTACAGTTCTAGTTAAATTACTTCTGCGTGCAGAATTTCCTTCTGATTGTGAGTCACACGGATCATATGAAATTTGCTGTCATTTATTTAGCATTTTCATCAAACCCACATCAGATAAGAACAACACTCCCTTTTTAAATTCTCGCTAAATGAATGTACTCATTAAAATAACAATCCAGAGCAAGCTGATGACATCAGAAAATGCTTTGCTTTAAATTGCTGTATAATTGCATGTATAAATGTTTGATTAATGAAATAAAAAGGTAGAAGCTTAAATATTTATAACTATTGCAATTTTAAGTATATTTTATGCATACACACATCTTATTGTGCAAATTGTGCTATCGTATAATTTAAAAACAAGCAGAGAAATGCAAGGCATTAAAAATATCAAGGCAAAGCCCATAAAATGTAAAATGTAATACGTGCTTTAAACTTTGCAAACAATACCAATGCAAGGTTGCAGGTTAACCCATTACAAGATGATGACTAAAACATTAGACTTAAATCGAAATGCACATTTTTATGGTAGATTTATCATGGGGGCATCTGGAGAAACTCAGTTGAGTTTATTGTATTGCCATGCAGGGTAATACTATTATGTATTATGATAATAATATGAGTTGTCCTTTGGCTTTGTCTTGTTCTGAGAACCCAAATGCAATGTAAACAGATGTCAGTTTTTATGTCCGCATGCTTACAAACTTCCCACAAGCAATTGTTACAAGTATTTAGAAAACAAACACCAATAAAAAGTTCAGGTTACAAGTAATTAAGAATTGTGAGCCAAAAGCATTTGAAAAAGAGCAGCCAAATACAGCTGTAAAAAGCACACTAAAAAGACGACAATAGTTTACCTACAGTGAGTACACGTACTTACATGGATCGTAAAAGCCGTTGATCGGATCTACACAGCAAATGGGGAAAAAATACGTAAATACATCAACACCAATACTTATTCTCAAGTAAACTTACGTAGGTATAACACTACACATCACAAAACTACACCATATAACATTTCTACTGCATCCTACTGAAGAAACTGCAAATGTGAACGTTCCTATATTACACCTACACATATAGATTATTTCTAACATTATTCATACAAATGTCCATATATTTTCTAACACGATTTTGGCACGTAATTCGCAATCAATATTAAGTAACCCATTTGCAAAAATGTAATTTTATCTCACCCAAGTAAGTCATAAATCTTAAAACACGTTAAGGCAATAAATATAGGTGAAGATTGTAGGTGAAAACGATTATTCAGTCATATTCATAAATAAATAAATTGCAGGTGAGAGAAAAGATAATTGAAGGAGCAGCTATACTTGGGTGTGATAAATTTATTTTATATATATCTCTACACTTGACTTACACCTAGAGAGAAAACGTACACTGTTTGCATTATAAAGGTATTGTTATATATGTACATAGTAATAGCTCCTAAGCTATCACTCAGAGCCAGAGCACGCATTCAATAACTTGCAAACAATGACAGGGCTGGCTGTAATGGTAACCAGAAGTGTTTCAGCCGCATTGCGTGACAAGAAAAATCGTATTTAATCACATAATGCCCATACAGTGCAAGTGGAAATAAAAAATGCTTACACTCTATGTGATACAATAATTCTTTGAGCTCGTTTCATCATTTAATAGCCTCTCCAGCACCACTGTCACTGAATTCGGCAAAAAACTTTGCTTTCATGGACATAGTATTATTACACTACACGTGCACATACGGAAAATGAAGATATATACCTACTCTTATTACTATACTATAATATCACAGATCACACTACGTTACATTTACAATACGCTATAATAAATAAAAGGATTACAATGTTGTAGATTCAAATAAAGTAAACTTATACAGCTACTATATACATAGAATAAGAATAAGAATATATGGATTTTGTGAATGTGTAGCATTAGGTATGTAGACAGTTGTAATAGTGCAATAGATGGTTTATCGTATTGTAATGCTATGTAGGAATATCCTACTGAAGCCATAGGAGTGTTTGATAGTTATGCGTGTCTTAATCTGTGTGCAGTAGTAAAGGTAGAATACCTGTCCGCACTACACGCACAGGACAGTAACACTAAAGATAAGTGATAAGTTTGCCAAGAGACATGATTTTCTTCGTTTATCAGTTGGTTGACATTTACAGATGACGAAGAATTTTTTCTTCCAACTTCTTCGCTCTTTTGCACGTCATGTCAAAGTAAAGAGACGAGTTAAGCGGCTCCTTAAGATATGCATCCCATATCACCAGCAAGAAACCCATCCATGTAGCCAAAGCAAAACCCATCGCATCCCAGCCACCACATTATCACTCAAATATATTATCATATTATGTAAATACAATCCCAACGTACAACTCGCAGCCACTTCAACCAAATATTATTCACTTCGTATTACACACCAACACGTATACTACCAAATCTCTATCTCTCTAAAATATCATTTGACTCTGCATAGTAACACACTACACTGTACGCTATCTACTATATGCTAACATACTGTATCTTCATAATTCGTACACAGAAACATAAAGCTTTTCAGCTACAAAATTGTGTAGCTGGTTTCTACTAGTGAAAAGTGTGCTATTTTTTAGTAAGTAATTATGCATACCTCCTTACCATTACTATAGGTATCTACTAGTTTTTACAGAGGTACTTAATGTAAATAAATGATGTATAAAAATACTTGGTTGTGTGTAATGCAGAAAAAAGTCTTCAGATTCATCTCTGATTGTAATTCTTTTTGTGATGTAATGTAGTTGTACTAGTATCTCGTAGTATTTTCAAGGTATAGAACATTTAGAGTTTTTAAGTGTGCATGTAATGTATGTTGTCGTGAAGTGTAGTGGTAAATGTTAAATACTGCACACTGTTAGCATCTCAATAGCATAATATTCTGTGTTGCTGAAGGAGAAGACGTTATTGTAGTTGTGGTGAGTTAAGTTGGAAGCTATTTAGCTACGCACCACCTAAAAAACACGAGTAAAGTGAAATGTGTTCCATTGTAGCGATGATGTAATACAATGTGAGAAATGTACATTCAAGAATAAGATAGAGACAAGTTGCGTATTACATCTGCATATGTTTGTTTTCTGCTAGTGTAGTATCTACATATGTATATGTAATGTATGTGTATGTATATTATGTGATGGTATATACGGAGCTTGTTGTGTACTGTGAGGTTTGTGGCAGCAAGAAAGAAAGAACCAGAAATGAAATGAAATGAGAGACAGACAACAACACAACACAAGTATAGGATGTCGAGGAATGTGTACCTACAGAGAAATAGACATGAAGATGTTGATAAATGAGAGATGATCAGAGAATGGATGGGATCCAATTAAGTTTAATTGGAACTGGCTAAGCTCAGAGAGCTACGAGAGAATACCTCAGTTTGTTTAGCAGCTATTTGAGTCAAGCTCTGTGTTTTTCTACGTACATAGCCAAAGTCGTGGTTTAAAGTAGGTATAACTAATACACCTAGTATACAAAGATTAGATACATCATATAGCGTACATTGAAATAATATATACTTAGGTGTATTGAAATTTTTCGACAGACTGGTTTGCTTTGGCTACAAGATGATCCTTGTGTATTGCAGGTCTAATATTGCTATCAGAATCTGGGTCTTGAAGTGGATAAGACAATTGCGAGATAGGAGGCTACTTAACCTACTAATAATATGTCAGCCGAATGTTTTGTCTACGATGAATTTCTTATAAATATAAGCATTTATTATGTTTCCAATAATAAGATTGATTAGAAAGATTTATTATGTGGGTAAGATGGAAATTTCAAAACCTGCTGACCTCTTTTGCCGTCGGTTACTACTTGTACACAGTCTGCTTCTTTCCCAGTCACTGGGCACTTGAATAAGGCCCCGGAACGGTTCGTTTGTGGTTGTAGATTTTGTCCTAAAGGAGCTCCCACCAAAATCCTGCAATAAAAAAATCAAATTATTTTCATTACGAAAGGGAAACAACTGAGTCAATAAGATTACAAAGAGATTATCCTAACAATGACTAAATTGATCCCATGTTTCGTGTTTTACAACTATTGTGGTTTACATTCGATAATGAGACGAACGAAAGATCTCAAGTAAAGTTTTGTATAATAAAACTAAGGAAACTATATATGTGTGTAAGTGGTATGCTGTATAATATATTGGAGAAAGGAACACGGTTTTTAAATGTAAGGGAGTCACTTGCACTTCACATATTATTATTTACACGAAACCAACACAAAACAAAACAATGTAGTCATTACTGAATTTACGACTGCATTTTATGACTACTGCTTCATTTTACCTATAGGCATATGATATGTACCCCATAACTATAACATTCCACAATGCACAACAGGTACAATAATCGATCTCCTTAAATTTCAAGTAGCTTTCTTAGCAAACACAATATTTACAATAATTGATAATGCGAGCAAGGAAAAAATGTTTTTTATTAGTCTTTAGACGTTTATTGGAAACAAGCCCGAAGTTTCATGCGACGTACCAAGTGAGATTTTTTATAGTAAACAGGAAGCGGTGCTTTCTTGGTAAAAAAATCAAATACATCTTAATGTCCCATTAGCACACGTACAAATACGTCGCCTTCAATAACCATCGAAAATTGAAGTACTCGCCTTACGACTGGAATGGAAACGAATGTAATTGAAAACAAGTCATTCATTTGGTTGCAATTCTGGAGGTGAAATCTGAGTGAAAATGTTTGTGTGCTCCAAGGTCAGAGTTTAAAGACAAGTACAAACTGTGAAGCTTGTTGTATATCCTTCCCATAGACATTCTTGAAGCATCGTCATGCTGGCCCAGTGTTCCATTCCGTCACATCTCACACACACCAACACGTTACATTACAACGGAACTAGCAAAACGAGCATCTCAACTCAACCACACCACCAACGCACAATAGTAGTTAATCCTACAACCTTGTAGAGGTAACTAAACTAGTAGGAAGGAGCTCTACTACAAAGATATACTTAAACTTTAAACTTTGAACGCAGTGTATCTGTGCAAGAGATAGTGGGCTATGGTTACACCGTACTTAGTGCTTTATATTAATATAACACATTCACATGTCATGATGTCAGCCAAGTTCACTCTCTCAGTCTTGAAGAAGCGTAATTACAATTTTAGGCGTTTCCCAGACCGAGTTGGCACTTGAGCTAGTTAGTATGTATTGAAAGTTCTAACTATGAGAACATGAGATGTACCTACAAGAAAAACAAGAAAATAAAAAGTGATGCAGCAGCATCACACACACACAACACAGACATTGCATCTTTGCATCTCTCTGACTATAAGAAGAAGACGTTATGCTGCACTTATTATTATTATTGTTGTAACAACTGTGAGTGTGCAAGCACAACTGTGTGTGTAGGGTGAGTGAACATGCCATTCAATAATAATCATATTCAGACAATCATAATATTCTCATCGCAATTTAAACCGTCATTCTCTTGCACATAGAGCAATGGAGTATATTGTAGTATGTTTGTATCTGTAGTAGTGGAGGAAAAGTGGTGGAGTGGGTGTCGAAACCTGAAACGGAGCTTAAAATCTCAAATGCACTGATTGTCTGGTTATTATACTCGTAGCAACAAAAACAATGCACATTGCAATGCACATCCTTCCTTGTACGCAACAAGTGTAAGTGTTGAGGATTATTATACACAATGTACCCACACACAAAGCACAACCACATTAAACAATTTTTGTACTTTGATACTACTAGAAATTATACCTTCCTTATCACCTTATTATACACATAAAATAAAATATTACCTCCTTATTTTACATCCACCACCAATTTAGTCTACATACATCTTCCATATACTTATGCACTGTAGCAGAATATATCGCTTTGAACTTATTGCATTTGCATATACGCATTAGTGAAGAAGTTGACAAGATCTATGTGCATAATATGTATGTAGGTATGTGAGGAACATTATCATTGTTATATTGTATGTAAGAACACAATACAATGCTAAGTCACCCGCTTTTGTCTGTTTTTAAAGAGAAATAAGCTGTACAGGTGTATTATTATACAATAAACTATTCTGTGTAACTATGTGCATAGCATACATAGTATATAGTAATATTCTTGCTGCAATAAATAAAATGCAACACAACGCCTTTTTGGTCAGTTTCATTTTGTCTCCAAATATCTCTACATGTTCCACTGCTCCATCTTTTACCATGGCCTGGTTTGAATTGACTTTATGTGAAATTATAAAACGCTCATGAAAGTCAATACAACCGGGTTTTGGCAAAATTAACCACATTTATTACCAAGACACTAAAAAGTAAAAAAAAATACAAGTTGCAGTGCTGCATTTGAGTCGTAATAGTTTTACCACTAGGAGGACGTTTTAGATTGCAATCATATATTATATTGTGCAATATAACGAGGTCTATTTGATTTTATTGAACCGGTTGTTATTTTACAATGTAGTAATCCTAAAATAGTTTCTTGACACAAAGTCGTTGACATACTTTAATAAACTGTTTCTAATGTTCCCGCATGCAATGTGGCTCAAGTAAGTGAGAAGATTAAAGTGCAGTGTGCACATGTGAAAAACCGAGCTTTATACAATGTTACAGTTTTAGCCACACCATACTGACTGACTGAGAAAGTAAGATACACGGATAGTATAGACGCATGCAAATACTTTCTCTGTGTTGTCACATTGCTTTATGAGAATTTCAGCAGAAAGAGCACAACTTCTCGGAACACTTTCTGTTTCAACTAAACTATTTGCTCCGAATCCTCACTCACTGCCTGTGGTTTATAATCTGGCGAGTTAGCAATGGATCGAATGCATAATACCATGTAAACTTAAGTACTACACTGAAAGCCAACTTTTTCGGTAATTATTGCGGCATTGAATAAGGATATATAGGTATGTATGCAATAGTTATGTAGGTCTCCTATCTATTAATACATTACAGAATCAACAAATCTCTAACTACAACAACTCCACGTCTTGTGTTAGATCCACCAGCCAGCAAATGTATTGGAGCAATTTATGTATGGATTTATGTACGTGCAGAGAAAATCAAACATCCGCACAATGTCATTTGCATCGTCTAAAGCAATTGATTTCGTTCCACTTTACTTCAGGTTTCACAATTTATGATGTCAAAAAATTACTTACTTTATAAAAAAGTGCTTAATCGAAAAAATTAAATAGTGAATTAGAATTGTTAATGAAAAGAATTCATAAATTACTTTACACAGGTGACGTGCAAAATGACAAATTTTCTTTTAGTTACATTCTTTTTTAAATGTGATTGCTAATCTCTAAAATTCTCTTACACGAATTTGCAAACAGCTTTTAGAATTGCAGATTTCTTTGTGTAAAATTAGCACACTTACAAAGGTGCGGCGTTTTATTAGTCGTATACATTATAGTATGTACTTACAAGGCAACAAGTTTATACTAAACAGTGCAGTGCCACGAACGTGTCCGTCATACAAACTCATTAGCAACTGCGTGTGCATGTATCCTACGTTGTTTAGATTAGATAAACCTTATACCGTGTACTTTTACAATACCTGCGTATCTATGCCTTGCCTTTATGCATATACACATTACTCTTTCACTAACCACAAAGACAAATTCCAACTCACATACTTAAACCAATACACAACATTATGTTATACCTGCACATATAATGCAATATACGTGTTAGTCTTAATTCCATTCACAATAACCTTAGTAAAATATTTATCATTCCAGTCTTTGCCTTTACTACCATGAACACAGTTGACGCTATATGTCTATATATAACTATATCCAACAATAAGTATATAGGTAAGTACATTCAAAGCACTTACAATGTTCTTAGCCTGTGTAAAGTCAAACTTTGTCTTTGTGTGTCACGTCAAGTTTACGAATCTAGTTCTCTCATTGTCAAAAGATGAAATAATGAAACAACATCTCAAGTAGCTCTTGAGCTCCTCCTCTAAATTGACTTTTTTCAAAAGATTTCATATAAATAAAGCCCAGCTGCATATAAATTTCACAATGTCGTAAAAGCGTCCTATTATTATCAAATACTTTACATTTGCCACTCGTCTTTTGTAGACTGGTTCTTCTGGTGTCTATGTCAGTGAGCACGATAGCATGACTTTAAGTCGACTCTTTCAAACTAAATATCAGTATGTATATCTAACTATAATACCCTCAACTAACATAGGTAAGTAAGTCCTGGGTATCGGATGCTCCGATTAAAGCTACTCCTTATATATTGTCTGTAAACAATACTACACTAAACATAATAACAAAAAATATTATAATAAAATAAATGTTAGCGTAACCTATCTGTAACACAAAGTGAGCACTTATAATACACGTTAGACCAGTAGGTCAGAAGTAAGTACACACAATAGCTACGACTTGAAGATAGACGGATGCACGACATTATTACAACTACCAGCATAATGCGTTCACAAAGTTAATATGATAGCGTAGTAGTATTAATGTAATTCATCTTTCCCATCCAGATGCACCTTTCAAATCAATCTCGTCGTGTTGCGTCCCAACAGAGAAGTCAAGCAGGTTGCCAACGAATGCATTGTCAGTGAGTCTAGTCAGCCAGTACTCAAAGTCAGTTGAACGAAGTCAAACCTGACAAGAAGTACTCAGTCAGTCAGAGTTACTACAGCCATGCACGTACACTCATGTATAGTAGTTGGTCGCTCATCCTTTTATACCTTACATTCTGTCGCGATATTTGTATCCGATATCTAAGTATTTAGTATATATTGTGCGTTTACAATTTACGTAGATTCCCGTAGAAAGAATAGTTATTTAGTGCTACGTACTTCTTATGTAGTTTGAGCGTGTGAGTGAGAACTGAGAAGAGAATGAATTGTGACTGGGATGTTGAGCTAACTGAAGCTAGAGGTAATCGTAATCCTAACAAATAATGCGCACGTATACAACCACCACATAGTTGCTGGATGTGATGTCTGAGACACACACAGAAATACTTTAAGATGAGAAAACAAGCGCAGAGTCGCACAATGAAAAGACTTTAGCTCTTAAAAGCTTCCACTTCTGTCCACTTTCTTTCTTATCATTCGCTGAAATCAATCTCTTTGCTTCTTCATCCTTTTCTACAACTACTTCTACGTATATCCTAATTCTCATCCTATCCAACGCAATGGACAACACAACATTGTATACATATAGCCCTATAAATTTATTATGCTGACACACATAGAAAGTACAGCAAGAGTATAGTAGTAAAAAGACTCCCAACTAAGGAACGGTCGCTATACATCTCTTCAGTCCAGCCAACTTGACTGTCCATGGATTTATGCTCTGACTGAAAGCGTGTGTTGTTGTATATAGTGTGTATGTGTGTGTGTGTGTGTGTGTGAGTTCCATAATCGTGGCTATCCAACCGACCAAAACTCCCAACCTTCAAAAATAATAATATAATGGACTCTGGATTCCCAAGATGACTTTGAGTTACTAAGCCAAGTGCAGTGTGCACAGTCACATCTACAAATATCTTGGTGTCTATCTATCTCCTAATGTAAATCTCTACTTATGTATGTAAATCCTTAATAATACATAACGTGGCATCATATATGAAAATTGTGCGTGTGTGTGTGTGGTGGATTTGTGAGGCAGAGTAGCTACATTTGTGTCTACAACGTATAAAATGCCCCCACCGTAATACTCTAGCGTATTAAGCTATAAGTTGTAAGTTGTAGGATAGAAAACTCAGGACATTATTTTAAAAGCAGATACTAGGCTACTCAGTCAGTCCATCACACAGTGTGGTTTAGTTTTATTACATCGAATTAGCTGGGCAGCTTTTATGTGACCACCAAAGCTCTTCGTTATTAGCTCCGCTTGAAATATCCATACACCCTCCTTGTCTACAACTACTATCCTATTACTAGTATATCATGTTTGTTACCTATAATGTAGAACTACACTCTACAAACAGACACTTGTATTATACTATTACACAAGTCAAACTTGAATTGAAGTTATGTTTGTGTGTAGTAGTTATAATGTGTGTGTAATGAACTGTTATGTTTTCTATCTCTATATATTGCTTTGGTTTTACGTATTGTTCGTCTGCCATAGAAAGGTTTAAGTAATTAATTACAACCAGTAAATTAGTATCCGAGGGAGTAACTTGAGATGCTCTCTGAACTCTGTGGCACACACACACAGGCGAACGAACAAACGACGATCATGAACAATTGTTTATGGTTTCACACAATCACTATATTATAACTTCTATGTATACTATCATACTACGATGCTTGTTTATTCCCCAAGAAATCCATTATATACCTACGGGATAGTATTACTACATGACAGAGGTATTTCACGTGCGATATAACGGATTTACATTACATATTATCATAGTTGCACAAGACATTCAAATATATTTATATTACAGTTATCATCATGTATCATATTGCGCTGTATTTATGTACTACATTAAATCATCTTCGGGTTATATGTACATAGATATGTCTACGCATTTTGTATTCTTACGCATAATGTTTAGCAGAATATGGCATAAGCTTTTATCAATTCATTTCTCTACAGTAATAATAATATGATGAATGTCCTTTCTTTATGTGAGTTCATTACCCATGTAGAACGTCTCTCTCTATATATAGAGACTACACACAGAAAGTTTCAATCAATGAACATGAGAATGAACATCGTCGCATGGAAATCTAAATACACAACAGAGAAAGACCACCCTGAGCCTATTTCTTAATATAATCTCTTTCTGAACTCGTTGGCTACACTTAATACTTTCATACAACATCAAGGCATTCTTTTACTATACACATATAGTCTACATATATTTTATGTTGTATGTATTACTAGAGATTTACGCAGTCAACTGCGAATGATTATAAGAATTATATTACGTGTGCATATACGTATAATAATATTATTATACTTCATTGCACTTTCCACACCTAAATAGTGCCTACATATGAACCAGTAAGGCTTATCAGAAAATATTGTTAAACAATTATCGTGCTATTACTATTACTACTACACTAGTAATTCATAGCACACACAGACCTTGTTTTCACTGGATATTTTCAGCTGTATATTTGTTCAAGCAATTTATCCAACGCCAGTACATTTAGTTCATGACTACATTGCGTAGTAAGGTAATGTAAACACATTGATGGAAAAATTTACCCGGAAATTTCGATTCGCACCACTTTATTGATATAAATAAACCATGTCAATTTTAGCATGGAGAGAAGCCCAATAGTATTCTAGAAGTAATAATACATAGAAGCATTAAATGCTGTTTTTGTGTGGTAAGTGGCGATTTTTTGATGTTATAGAAGAAAATACCTGAAATATTGCATGGGTTTATTAATTGTTTTGTGTGCATCAACACACTTAATTTATTGGGCGGTGTTGAATAGGTCGATTCAACAAGGTTCTGACACATATATGAGGGAAAATGAATACTAACGAGTAAAATTCTCAAGTCATATTTATGAGTTATGCATTGCGAAAACCTGAATCCTGCGATGCATGAAAACTCGAGATGGGAACGAGGCAAAATAAGTAAACAAA
>JAQFYB010000853.1:0-42263 GCA_034694085.1 Pogonognathellus longicornis
AAAAGTACCCGTTGTCAAGGGTGCTATTCCTAAAATGTGTTATAAAATCACACAAGTCTCAACTCCTATACCTAACTGCTTAGAACACGTTACAGAAAATTCACTGTATTTAGTTTACTTTTTAAATCTCGAGTCTCGAGTCAAGCTAAACAGCTCAGTTTATTGAGGACTATTCTCATTGTGAAAAATAGTGAATTTATTTCAAATAAGGAATCGTTTCGCATATTTCTGTTTATTAAACTGAACATATTTATTGCTACACTCTTTTTGGAGGTATTGTTCCATCATAGGCATCATATCAACTTCAATCTGTTTGAAATAAAATGATTCAATTTACAGGAGAGGATTATCATGGAGCCTCTGGCATATAATGAAGTTCGTACACGACCATCTTTGGAGGAGAGACTTGAGTCAATCATCAGTGGAGCGGCTTTGATGGCAGATTCCTCATGCACACGAGATGAGAGGAGGGAGAGGATAGTCGCGGAATGTAATGCTGTACGTCAAGCTCTTCAAGACCTGCTGTCAGAGTATATGGCCAACGTATGTTAATGTTCTGTTTCCGTAATTTAAAAATAAATGACATTATACTCATGTAAGTGATATGCGCTTAATTGAACTACATCTGAGAATATATTATACTGTTGCCTGTTACATGTTTATATAACAATCTTTTAAACGAGGTTTATTTATCTGTATCGCAGATTGGCAAGAAAGACAGAAGCGAAAACCTAGAACGTGCAATAGAACACATGTGTCGCAAGACAAGAGACTTGAGGAGGCAGCTGAGAAAAGCAGTCGTCGATCATGTGTCCGATAGGTATTTTTATTATACGTTTTACAATGATTTTATGACAATCACCTAAATCGCAATGCATTCTCCTCAGAATTTTCTTGTTAAAATGATATATCAGCGGAATTCCATTTCTGTATCCCACTGATATCAATTATTGTAATTGTCACTTATTTTTTGAAACTGACGCTAACAGATTTAACATTAGTTTTGTTACGAGTCCATTTACTTCTTTATTACACAATTATTACAAATTCTTTCCTCTCTCAATCGAAGTCTAGAGTCAGCGAACTCTAGAATAGCAATAGAGTTAAAGTTGACAGATACATCGCTGTTGCAGAAACTTGCATTTTTTATGTTTTATGTGTTGACTAATTCTTTGTTCCGTATAACTTTGTTTGAATTTGTTAAATATAAAATATGGTAAGCAATGTTTATGCTTCACCGAAAATGGGTGTCCAACTTTATACAGTACATCCATGTTTATACCAGAGTAGCATTACAGAAAGACATTAAAGATCGGAGTGTTTTTACTTTTACTATTCTTTTACCAATGTTTCAACTGTAATAATATTATTTTTTCTCTTGCAGCTTTCTGGAAACCAGTGTTCCACTTCTGGTCCTTATCGAAGCCGCCAAAGCTGGTAATGAGAAAGAGGTTGAAGATTATGCGCAAGTTTTCACTGAGCATGCCAACAAACTTGTCGAGGTAAATTTCTACATTAAAGTTCATGAATATTACTATACAAAAGATCACGATCACAATTAAAAAAAACTGAAATTTTTGAAATTCTATTTTGGATACGATGTGTAAATATTTTTGTCTATTCTGTTGCTTTTCAGGTCGCTAATTTGGCATGTAGCATGTCAGGCAATGAGGACGGTGTCAAAATGGTACGCTATGCAGCAGCACAAATTGAGAATTTGTGTCCACAAGTGATTAATGCTGCGAGGATCCTGGCTGCTCGCCCAAAATCTAAAGTAGGAATGATAATATGCAGTTATTTAAAGCTTATATCGTTTTACATAGCGTTGCGTCACGCAAAAATGGTATTTACACATTGTACACGCGTTTACACATTGTATAATGTGTAAATATAATTTTTGCTGAAGACAAATGCACATGGTTATTTTGCCAGGTGTATTTATTTTTAATATATTTAATAGGTTGCTTTGGAGAATATGGATGTTTTCCGCGAAGCTTGGGAAAATCAAGTTAGAATTTTAACTGAAGCAGTGGATGATATTACAACCATTGATGATTTTTTGGCTGTATCTGGTGAGTGTTTGAAAGTAGTAAACTTAAACTTGTAATTATAAACAACATTCCAAATAATTTATAATGAAACTTTATTTATAAATCCACACAGAAAATCACATTCTGGAGGATGTGAATAAATGTGTTCTGGCATTACAAGAAGGTGATGCCGATTCCTTAGATCGGACGGCGGGAGCCATTCGAGGAAGGGCATCTAGGGTTGCTAATGTTGTCACTGCTGAAATGAGTAATTATGAACCGGGTATTTACACAGAAAGAGTTCTTGAGGCAGTTAAAGTACTTCGAGATCAAGGTTGGCAATTTGTTATTTTCTAAATAGTTTTTGATTTACATATGCAATCTGTTTCCTTTCATAATGTTTCTAATTTTTGGTGTTAGTTATGCCGAATTTTGCACAAAGGGTTGAAGTTGCTGTAGAGGCTTTGTCTTCAAACCCGTCCAAAGATGTTGATGAAAATGAATTCATTGACGCATCACGTCTTGTCTATGATGGTGTTAGAGAAATTCGAAGGGCAGTTTTAATGAACAGGGTAATATGAACGGCTAAAATGTTTATTATTCCGTCTCAACTAAAACAAAGCTACAATTACGAGATAATCTATTTGGTCATTGTTTGTTTGTAGGCCGATGATGAGTTGGATCCAGAGGATGTTGAGTTTGATGAACATTATACAGACACTCGCAGTAAATGTACGTATTTCAATTTGAGACGTCAATTTTTGAAATCATATAAGCATGTTTTATCATATGTGGACTATTTTTATTAATTCACAGCAAGTGCACATACTGGAGATCACCTGGTTGATGAATACCCAGATATTAGCGGAATTACTACAGCTAGGGTAAATGAGAAGAAATAATACTATTTAATGGCAAGAAACAAAGTTGAGTTTGTTTTTGTTGTATACTGTACTACATATTGTGCTGGCTTGATTTCTTTCAGGAAGCTATGAGGAAAATGACGGAAGAGGACAAACAAAGAATAGCCCAACAAGTAGAAAGCTTCAGGACCGAAAAATTGAAATTTGACCGAGAGGTAGCTAAATGGGATGACACTGGAAATGACATTATCGTGTTGGCGAAACACATGTGCATGATAATGATGGAAATGACTGACTTTACAAGGTTCTTTTAACATTTTATGTTATATCGTCAATCAATATATTATTCGAAAATATTAATATATTTATTATTAACTAAAGGGGAAGGGGACCATTGAAAACAACAATGGATGTAATCAATGCTGCGAAAAAAATATCAGAAGCGGGAACAAAATTGGACAAACTGGCTAGACAAATTGCTGATCAATGCCCAGAATCTTCTACTAAGAAAGATTTGTTGGCTTATCTCCAGCGAATTGCTTTGTACTGTCATCAACTTAATATCACATCTAAGGTCAAAGCGGACGTTCAGAATATTAGTGGAGAATTAATCGTGTCTGGGGTACGTTTGATCATTTTGTAAAATGTTTTTAATAATTATTAAATATCTTTTACAATATGTTAATGCACAAATGCAATATGTTTTGATGTTAATTTATTTCATTTGCGTAACTTAAAAGCTGGATTCCGCAACGTCGTTAATTCAAGCAGCTAAGAATCTTATGAATGCTGTGGTCTTGACCGTGAAAGCATCGTATGTCGCTTCTACCAAATATCCACGACAAGGGACTGTGTCGGTAAGATTAAGTTTTTTCAATGTTGATTGGCTTATAATATTCAATTTTTATTTAATATGACCACATGTTTTTTTGAGGCAAAATGTATTGGAGGAGTATTCGTAACTCGTATTCGGTTTAAGGTTTAGAGCTTTTAATTGTGAATACAATAGACTAAGACATTGGTCTAAATTTTATTTGCACAACATAGGAAGTCACCGAGACAGGATTTGACAAACTTGATCCCTCGTGCTTCTATTTCCCTATCACAAAGAAGTACTCGATACTATATGGGGTCAATCTGGTATTCGCCTTCAACAATTCAGTATTAGTTATCGCTTAATATGTTCGTCATTGTTGTTTTGTATAGTAGTCCTGGTCAGAATAAGGCCGTTGGCCTTATTCGTAATGCACTGACTCACAAAAAACTAACGTAAATATAATGGTACTGTCTTCACAGTCATAACAACAATGACTGCAATATTAATTTTAACTCATTTGCATCTTTTAACAATACTGAATTAGTATTACACACTGTTAATTTCAAAATGCCGAATGGTGACTAACAGTGAAATTGTAACTTTATTTAGTGTAGATACATAGTAGTTTTTACTGGTTATACTAAAATCTTAATGAAAAAATCATTTGAGAATGATGATGACAGTCACGAGAAAAACAACGTGTTACTAAGAATTCAATAACCTAAATTTAATTGTCTTTTTTAGTTGCCCATTGTGGTGTGGAAAATGAAAGCTCCCGAGAAAAAACCGCTCGTTCGTAGAGAAAAGCCAGAAGAAGTACGTGCTAAAGTACGCCGTGGTTCCCAGAAAAAACCACAAAATCCGATCCAAGCTTTGAGTGAATTTCAGAGCCCGGCCGAAGCCGTCTAACCTGGATATTCGGAGTCAACAATATTCTTCGAATGGAGTCATATAATATAATGAGTACTGACAAATAGTTTTTTGTGAAGGAGCTGCACATTCCGAGGTTTCATTGCATTTCAGTACACAGCTACATGTCATTTACTATTTATTACTACTGTCTTTATTTATTCTGATAAGTGAAAATGTAATATAGAAAGAGAATCTCTGGGGTTTTAGTTGATTGACAGATGAAATCTTTAACTTTTCTGTTTATGTATAAAGAACAAATGTTTTCAATAAATTATTTCTTATTCCACTAATTTTTGTTTCTTTCTGTTTTTATTTAACAAATAACATTAATTGGACCATGGCTAAATTTTGTTTTAATTTTTTAAACCTACAGATTTACTTACTCATGCATTATGAACAGTAGGCTATGCACACGTTCTGAAGATATTATATTTATTGCGAATGGGTGTTAGTGTTACCTTATAGGTATCAAGTCTCAAGTCAAGCCTGATCTTTACTCACCTCATTTTATTCATTCAAAATAATATTATAAACTTAACTGGATATATATTAATATCAGAAAGTTGAATCAATTAATACTACACAGAAAGTTAAATTGGTACAAATTACAGATTCGTCGTTGTAGCCTAACAATTATGACTATAATGTATTACGTTGACATTTACACACATATTATTGTATGTAAACGAACATCTAAAGCTAACAATTAGCAAACAATTAGCAAAAACAAAGAAAAAGTATACAAAACTAAACCGACCACAGTTGCTATTTATTCGTTCGAAACTCATTAATCATAATTGTTTGCACAAAACTTGTCTTACTATCTGCTTACCTGCATTCAGGAAATAATACCTAAGAACACTATACATGTACATTAACCGACATACCTAGCGTAATTTCCAATAAATTGTAAATGTAGATAAGACAAAGCAAAGAAATAAAAAATGTGCTGGAAAGAATTATTAGGCGAAAACCAAACCAAAGTTTTCTAACGTTTAATATGATTACACATTTAAAAAACAGTTGATTTGGTTGGCCTTAATATTATTGCGGTTTTGCGCCGCATAATATGTACATTACATTGTTGCTTTATTAAAATCCGCTGTTAAGTTTCGCATAGTTACTGTGGCAAGTGACGCGGACTCGACTTTTTTTTATTTGGAAGCAGACAATAATGCATCTCTATTACATTTAGCTTCATATTAGTTACATCACTAGTGAATCACTAAATCACTATGCTAACGACCTAGGATGTTTTTCAGTCTCAATTACGAATTACGACTTAATTCAACATTCAATCAAGAAAGTTATTCAAGAACCGCCAGATCAGATTCTTAAAAGTATGGTCAGTTATTACAATCCTAGATTGGTGACTGTTTTCATAACTAAAATCATCTGTAAATCTGAAAGCATCAGAATATCATATTCACACACGCATATTTTGACTATTATGCAGATGCTATGTGGCCCGTGTCCTTTCTACACTTCGCAAAATAAACTAGGTACCTACCTAGATTATCGTTTGATTCCATGTGCATGTGTGTCTAGAGTCTAGATATATCTGAAGTTTGAAATGTCATGTTTGCATTTCAATATATGCAGGAACATTATTATAAACAACGCAGTAGTAGTACCCGGTACCTCCAATTAAGTAAATTATACCTTTTATTTCTTCTATGGCTTAATGTTGTAATACAATAACACTATACATGCTTTATATTGTGTGATTAGGCTTAGCTGAGTATATTTTATTATAATGTATTCATGCAAGCATACCAAAATTAAACAGTTCTTGAATATGTAGGAATCTAATTTGTTAGATTTCTTTTCAGCTATTTGACTATCACCCCGAAAACATTCGGAATGAAGCACGAAATCAGTAAACGTGCAGTGCATATCGCTTCTGGTGTGAATACATATCACTGATATCACTGACAGAGCAGTGAGTGTAGTTGTATGTAGTTTTACTAATGTAAGAATACCTCCGCAAAGTACCTATTAAAATACATAGCAACATAATATCTTGTATAATATACTAAGAATGTGTGTATTTAATGAAAAGGTTAGCATTCTTTTATATTAACTTGTTTCTTATTTTGTTTGTTCTGTCATAAAGTCATAATAGAGGTATGTTGTTTATGGAAGGAAATTTCTAAGCCACAAATACCTACAACGAATTTGGATATTATAAAAATTGTAATGACAATGATGCATCGATACTCAATGTATTATTATAATAACATGCACATAATGCACGATCATAAAATGGTTACAAAACATTGTAATTTATTGTAACTCGCTTAGAGCCCAAGTTTCGTTATAGGGATTATGTTTCAGAAAATCACCTACCTACTGATAGGTATGACATATTCAGTAACAACAAAAAAGGAATGTAATATGGTGAATGCTGTAGTATATTTTATAGTTAGGTACCTACATGCGCTATTCACACATAGTAAGGTACCCATAATCAGTTTTCTACCACGATTCTTGTATTCTTTTCCTAATAGGATATTTGAGGGTGTTATCATGAAAATTGTATTCAAAACAATAATGGTTATATCTACTACAGTTGAAAAGGTGGACAAGTGATAACGATAGTACATTGTCATTGGGCCACACTGCATATAACGTTTATCAACCAAGCGTTATAGAAAAACCTTAATATACCTGGAAGAACCTTATAGGAAAATCCAGCCCTATCTATAGTCCTCTTTCAGTCAAAGTCAGAGGCAAGTCAATCAACATGAAAAAAGAAAAGGAAGCATGAAAAGAAATATTACAACGAAATAAGCTACTGGAAGTCTTCACATCATAAGCCACACTTAAATAGGAAAATGACTTGGAAGGAATAAATCGTTCATACCCTGTAACCATCACCAATAAAACATTTTCCTCGGATTTGGTAGAGCCGATGTAAAAGTTCGTAGGTGGTATTAGTATAAATCTTACCAACAAACAATAATAAGCTTACATATATTATGGCCTGTAATGTTATAATATAACTTGTACCTACTTGTTTTATGAATATTATTATCGCTGTGGATTATACGAATATTTAGAAATAGAACCGACAAAGTTAAATTATACTCTCTGACTGGTGCGTATCATTTTAGTCAGTGTTTTCAGTTTGACCGTGTTTACTCACAACTCGCACTCGCATCGACGCTTCCAGGATCCTACATAATTGGTAACCAAATCATTTATACACTATTTATTATCCATAATCTTTTCAACATAATTTGTAAAATTACTTGTGTGATATATTACGGTAAAATTATACAAACTAAAAAGCAAAGCTCAAAAAACAGATAGGTACGTAACTCTGAACGTCGTCCAAAAACAATATTTAATGTGAACGTTCTATCGCATTAGACGTCATTTATTTAATAGTTTTTTAAAAGTAAAGCAGCTCCGTCTCATATTAACAATCCACTGTGTGGGTTGACTATTTGACTGTAACCGAAAATATTATCATCTGACAATTAGTAGTTGATTAAAGCGACGACAACTAGCACCTGAATTTTTATCTATGTGATATACTTTTATAATTAATTTTGGACAGTAATGCGTGAGTACGGAACTAAGAGGAAAAAGAGTGGAGCAAAGGGAGACTCTGCAAAGTATCGTCTCAATGAGTCCAAATGGAGTGATGCGGAAATAAGTGAAGAAGACGGGAGTAACTCATCTTTTAATACTTCATTCGATCCGAACACCAGCCGTTTGGGTGGACATGACCAGCACACTTCATCCAGCGTCCTTCAACAAGATCTCAGTACTATAGCTAAACAAACTGTTCCCTTAGTTTTCAAAGACCCTAAATATTTCGAACGCCGACGACGGAACAACATGGCAGCTAAGAAGTCCCGTGATGCTCGTAAAAATCGTGAAGACCAGGTGATAATTTGGTTTTTCTATCCTAGATAACCTCACTTAAAAAAACAATCAACAATCTGTTTTTCACCAACATCAAATACCCGAATCAACCCTATCCAGCACCATGCAGGAATAGTGATTGATATTTGGTTTGAGATTTTTCAGAGTTTACCCCTTTACCCTATGGCGATATAGTTCTACATTCTTTGCTCTTTGTTGTTTAGAGTATCAGTCAACGCCAAACATATTATTATAAAATTGTATCTTTACTTTACAGTCAGATACACTCTCAAACCCAAGTTCTGTCATATGTAGAATTACAAGAGAAACTTAAAATCTTAATTGCAGTTGTAAAACTGAAGATCAGATGTTCAATTTCTTATATATTCGCATTTTATATTTTACAGGTTATAACGCGAGTGGCCTACTTGGAACAAGAAAATGCCATCCTTAGAGCTCAAGTTACAATGCTACGAGAAGAAGCTAATATTCTACAAGTTTATCTTCTTCAAAAGAAGCAAAGCGAACTCTCCAGCAATGTACTTGCAGATCAGTCAGGCTCAACATTTTCGCCGCCAGCGCCAACAAGTATTATTACGCCTTTTCCACCGGATTTTATGAATCTTCAGTTGCCACTACCCCTGCCCTTCGCATTGCCTCTGCCACTGCAACAACTGTCTCAGTTACACTTGCAACTACCGGTGAATTTTCCGTTTGGACACTCAATGAACATTCCATCTGCTCAAACTCCCGAAACTGCAAATCCAACAGATGCCTCATTGCCAATGTTGATGTCATTTTTGAATCAGTGCAACAAACATAAATGAAGACTTGAATTGACTTTTTTACTTACTGATTATTATTAAAGGTAGACCTGTATACGTATGTACTCAATTATGATTTTGTTAAATATGAATGGCAAGAAACAGTTTAGTTTTGATTTATTCCATTGAGAATAAACATTTATTCACAATTTATGATTAAATAAACATTAAAATACGTTGGTTACCGATATTGAAACTATGACGAGATTATATCATTTTTTTCAAAATTAGTTGTTTAATATTAAAAATAGTATTTTTGACTTTACATTAAAACTGCTTATTTAACTAATATACGTAAAATCTAACCTAATACAGACATTTCAATAGTTAGTTAGATGCAATAATCACTTTTAGTATTAAAATGCTGTTTCACTATTTTGTAAACTGATGAATAAACAAAAATTACAATAATACGCTGATTTTCAAATTTTGGGGATAATTTTTATTATGTATGGATTTCAAGACCGGTAATAAACCACATCATTCATTAAAGTTGATTAAATCTGTAAGGTCGCTCCCCTGTGTGAATACGTGTGTGGTCATTCAAGTGATCACTGTCTTTTTACTCTGCAACCAAGCTAGGAAACAGCCTAGGAGAAACGTTAGTTTGTGTCTTTTTGTCTGTCTGTGTATCCGTGCGTTTGCGACATAACTCAAGAACGTATTGAACCAAACTGGTCCAAAGGTCACATACGTCATATAAGGATTTCAGCAAAGATTTCAATCAAAATGGGGTCAATCGATTACATCCTTCATGACCTAGGTCACCATAGAAAATGTTCCAACAGGGTTTAAGTGCAACGTAACTCAATAACAGGTGGACAAAATTGGTTCAAATTTCCCGTAGGTTATCTGGGGATATCAACAAAGGCATCAAAAATTGTGACAACCATTTGGATAATCAAGGGCGTATACAGGGTGGGGCAATTGCACCCAAGAGTAAGTATGCAATACACAGAGTGAAGGTAAATGGACTCTTTGGAAGCGAAAGGGTTACAACAAACATGTCTACAATGATGACAACCATTGGGTCAAACAAGGGAGTGGGGGCAATCAGGGCCGTAACAAGCCTGTCCCGGCCGTGAGGAACAGTGAGCGATGGGTACTGCAGTTTAATACCGAAAACACCATTGATGCTTAAATCTATAGTGTTCTCAAATCACTGATTGCGCTCCTTATTAAACTCTGCATTAGTCAATCTTAGATTCAAGATCGGAAATAAATTTATGTGAGGGGAAATACATTTCTTACATTCATTACAGACGTTTCTTCTACTTGATGTACAAGAAATGTTGTGCCAGCAATTTGGTTTCGGGGACCACAAAATTTCATAATTTGATTATAATTAACAATGGCCGCAAAACATCGAGCTAATATTAGTCAAAATCAAAATAAAATACAACAAAATCGCGTATAGCGCGAAAACTTTTGCAATTTTGCGGTTATTTTACCTATCAAGACGGTGCCGCAATTTATCTAGCCCTAACGCAAGGTACATTGTTGGGTGCAAATTTGGCTATGATCGTAGGTAAAGGGAATAATCTGATGCATTTATAAAGTACATGGAAATTAGTATGAAATGCATCAATTTCACGCGTAGCTCAAAATTTGTAGCAAATTTGCCCAAATTTAGGCCACAATCAAAGGAAATTGCATGAAAATCGCGCGTAGCGCGAAAAATTTTGCGCATTTTTGTATATTTACGGCAAAAATAACCTCGAGTTTTGATCTTGTGAAAAACCTACTAATGACTAAGATATAAGATTCTTTACTCAACTGACGATTGGATGCATAACTGAAAAATTTAAACTGACAAGATCACTATGACTTACAATTTAATAGACCAGTCATCCTTGCCATCCCGGCCGTTTGTGTCCCGGCCGTTAGGACGTTCCTCACCCCCCCCCCCCTCCCCATCGTTACGGTACTGGGGGCAATTGCCCCAAGCGCAAGGAAATTTACAGAATAAAGTCAATTATGGGGGCAATATACAGTGAAGCCCAAGAATGAACTAAAATGATATTTAGAGTGCTCCTACTCCCCAAATGGGGAAGGGGTATACAAGATATGTATATGAAATGATGCTCTAACCGATTCTCTATCAGAAAAAATTGAAATTAATGTTGTAGCTCTGATGGCTGTTGAGATATTGAGGTTTAAAAAATGCAGGTGTAACTCAAAAGTTGAACCACATAAAAGTTGTGTAGAATTTGGCTTGTGTCTCATTTATCCAAAAGTGCGGGGGCTATTTTTTCCCGAGGAACGTTACAGGGACATGCAATTTGAAACTACTATTTTCTAAATACAAAGTTTGCAGCCTGACGCTTTGAGCTAATTACTGACCAGCACATCTTCTTAGATTGCGTGAGCGGTATCAACGCGTGGCCAATCCTTAATAAAAAGGAGAATATCAGAACAAAGGGTGGTTGGGGGACGGGTGTGACGTAGAAGGAAGAGAGACTAGAGGGTTGCTATGCACCACAGAGTATTTTCATGCATATTTTTAGTTACTCGTGAGTCCCTCAAGAGATTGGCAATATAAAGAAATGTCATATAATGAATTTATTGATAAAATTAAGGTTCACATTACTGACTCAAGAAATGAAATGTACTTATAATTGTAGTTAATTGACCGAATTTAAAAATCTTTTTAATTTCAAGTTTATAAAAATTACTCTTAGATAGCATGTCTTATAGGGAAGAGCAGTGTTACTTAATGGGTGATGCTGATTTTGTTATGTTACACAGATAAAGACGGTTCATGCACATGGCTATGATTGACACTTGAACAAAACCGAACTATTAACTAACTCCTTCCATGTCCAATATTATTGTGACAAAAGTCAAACATTACTATCTATTAAAGTTAGATTTTACACTCAATCGTGATAAAAAAAATTCGAAAGAAATTCCAAAAAACGTGTATAATATTCATCTTCCTGTGTCGTCGCACTCTAAAGTCTCATATCGTCAAAAATAGGCCAAACCTTCTCAGAATATAATATATTAAGAAGGATGTAAATGTAACGTTCCTCGAGAAAGTTAGCCCCAACTTTTGGATAGATGAGACACGCAAGCCAAAACCGATACAAATTTTGTGTAGTTCAACTTTTGAGTTGCACCTGTATTTTTTAAACAGCAATATCTCAACAACCATCAGAGCTACAACATTAAAATAAAAAAAAACTGATAGAGAATCGGTTAGAGCATTATTGCATATACATATCTTATATACCCCTTTCCCACTTGGGGAGTAGGAGCATTTTAAAAGACATTTTAGCTAATTCTTGGGCCTCACTGTATATCAACAATGATGGTAATTGTTGACAACAATTGAGACAGGCAATAGAGTATACACGGTGGGGCAAATTTCTCCCTCACTTTTATATACCCATTTTACTACGATTTATATGTGTTCTCTTTTGTTTGCTGTGTATTTTCCTACAACCTACGTTCAACGTCATACGTGGAGCGTTTTTTCAACAACGTCGTAACAACAACGTCAGTCAGCATTTATTATTATAAAAATCAACAATACGTTTTTTTCAATATGAAAATACTCATATTATATGGGACTCCTCCGCATAAACATAACACATCCATCCAGTCGAACCGTTGCGTTGCGATATCTCTTACAGGTAAATGTTACACTTCATAGCCACGCAGTGTCACAGTGAAAGTGAATGAAAGACAAACCGCCGCGTGGCGATAAATACTAGAAAAAGGTATGTTAACTAAAAACATTTCGGGTCTCAATGCTGTAACCTTTCAAGATAGTACTGTAGTGTAGTTACAGTGATATTGCATCCGATTGTACACGCTGAAACACAAAGAATTGAAACTGACATTGACTTTTCAGTGCCAAAGGAGAGATACTGATGACATTTGTGACTTCAAAGTTAATAACCTTAAGCCTAGGTTTCAAAAAAGCTCAAAATTTTAAAGTTATGAAAAAATCGAATTAGCCAGTAAATATTAAAATCACTAACATTGTACTTTTAAGCATTACATGTGGCTACAATGTACTATGTTAACTGGGTATGTGAATTTGCGACAAATTAAAATATCTCCTAAACCAGAACTCTGGTTTAGGAGATATTATATTATAGACTCGTATTTCCGAGCATAATTTCAATTACACATTAAAGGTTACTGTAGTTCTTAAATAGAATCGTGTCAAAAAGTCGACTTACAACTTAAGTCGGCACAAGTAAATTAATACGTGTTTAAGATAGAATGAGTTACTGCCACATTTACTGTCGAGCACCATGACGTGTTGTAATTTTGTAAGTAGTTTTGCAATGTTGTCGCATTATTGTAAGCGTAGCGTGAGTAGGTAGTAGATTGTTTTATGATTTTCTGGAGTGAGCTATAAAAGGTGATTTATAAATATTTTGTAACACTGCGGTAATAACTAATAACTACTGGCTTAGTGGCTACTGCAATCTAACAATACTAATCCTATGATGATCTGATGATGTGATGATGTGAGTGCGCGGGTTTGTAAAAATGAAAAAATAAGAAAGTTCATTACTGTACATTCCTTAGTCTCGTCGAGGGACCCTGAATGAGCATATAAAGGTTGTCTACATACGCACGGTATTATGAAAACTCTTCAAACTGCTGGTAATTCGTTCTATCTTATTTGTATTAAAAATTTGGAGCGAACTCGTTCAGGGTTTGTCGATGCAGTTTTATTGGTACCAAAATTACCTTTAATTTTGCCTTTGGAATTAGTTACGGGTTTCTTCGGGCTTAGGAGATATTATTACAATTTTTCGAAAAAGCATTTACCCAGATAATATATTGCATCGAAATATCAGTGCAAACGCTTTTATCAGATGTTAGTGATATATTATTTCTCATCTGAATTTATCCGAATCAAATTTTTCATGTCCGACCTTATAAAAAGTACTGGATTATTGTTGTGATTATAATTAGTATTATAATTATGAATGATGTGTTACGAATTACATTCGTGTCGAGGGAGCGAGCAGAGAGTGAACATTAATTTATTTTTAATTTCAAGCTTTCATCATCTTTGATAGAATCCTGCTACTAAAGAAAGACAAAACCCTGTTTCTAGTATGGATGAAGAAGATGACAGGTTGCAAAGTGCATCGCGCAAGATACCCTTATGAAGCTCTTGTAGAATGGTGTTATAACTGTTGGTTTTGATTTATTTTAAATGAGAATAAATGTCTTTACATTGAAATGTATCCATGATATCTAAAACATTAAATTCTTTATTCCGACGACTTTTACTGATCCAATCTGTATTGTACAGTGGTTTTCTGATCAACGGTTCATTAGAGTTAATTTTGCCTGTACAAACAGAATTATGATGTATATAAATTCTTATTGCATTTTCTCAGTCATCTTCGGGTGTAAATCTTTAGTAGCAGACACTGACATAACTATAAATTGGGGGCCCCTATGCAAGAACTGCTTTTAGGCCAAAGGAAATGTATAACTCATCAAATTAGCCTTAGCGCAAATTTTTTTGCGATACCTTTGCAGTTTTACGCCAAAATAACCACATTTTTTAAATATTCTCCTTTTGGGGGCCCCCTGAAACGTGGGGGTCCTTATGTGCAGCATAGTTTGCCAAGGTGCTATTTAGGCCACTTTAGCAGCATTGCAGCTAAATGATCATAATGGACATGTAACTATTAATTTGATCGTTACATGGATGATTAATATTGTGTACCTACTTTTTCTTACATATTTTTTCTACATCAAATAATTACTGTACAGATAACTCGCACTAGCTACGATTGCCATTACTGCCGGCATATAAAAGATTTACTGCACATCCGACTCTGACAACTAGTCTCATAATATTTTAGTCATGATGTTATGCCTTTTCCTTTCATCCACTTCACCACATCACAAGACACCGTAAATGTACACAACAGTGTTTGGTCGGGGAAAGTAGAAGAACGCCGGGTATGTACGTGAAGAGGCAGTGGAGTAAATACCCTTACACACATCTGAGTAATATATTACGACACACAGAAGGGAAAAGAATTCTCGCCAGAGACGACAACACAGGAGAGCCAAACGAATATTATTAGTCGGTAGCTCAACACTGCTTACTCCACTCTGGTTTTACATCACGCCAAGCTTAGAATGTGTCGGTTGCTGGTTTAGGACTAGTAAACTTTCGTGAAGACAAGATACTACTAGAAACACCGGCAAAAAACGCAGATCGGTCAGAGCAGTCGTGGTGGTGGTGGTGTGGTTGTGTGTATGCGTTTATAACAGAGCGAATTCGTTGCGGAAGCCTCAGTCAGTCTTTGAACCGGGTTCCAATTCCTTTCAGTCTGCAAGAAGGCATCGCTGCGAATGTACACTCGAAACTGAAACTCAGCCAGTAGTGGATTGAATTCACGACACGAGAGTTTTAGCAGAAAACTATTCAACTCTTTTACTACTAGTGGCACTAGGTACTTGCTCCACTATAAAACCACGATAGCTTAGTTAGTTTTGTAGAGAAACTCTGTCAAGCAAATCAAAGGAAACGAGTATTACACAAGAGTCTAGGAATACAGTAGTATCATAGTATCAGTACTCCGAGTGAAAGAAGAAAAGGGAGCATTTAACTCATGAAATCCTTCCGTCTTCATGTGTTGTACGACCTACGGACGTTTTGCAGCTAGTCTGAAAACCAAAGAAGCTCTTGCATCACACCCCATTTGATTTGATTAGATTGCATCGAAGAAAAATACTGGTAACATAACACTGAGTATAAAAGAAGAGGATTTGAAGCCAATCTGTACTTAAGTACAAGATATAGGGATGAGTAACAGAGTCATACAATAGAGGCAACGTATAGTTGATAGGTAATAGTCAGAATCACCATATAGTGAACTGGTGGTGTAATCATAACAAGATAGTCGTTCGGTTTTGTTTGCAATTTGAAATTGCATGAAACGAAGGCGAATATCGTCAATATAAAGACAGAGAGAGAGATAGCGAGACGGAGAAGAAGCAGAAATACGCCACGACACAAAACACAAGGTGACACAGTGAGATTTCTTTGCCTTTCACCATCATTACTTTATTGTTGGACGTGAGCCGGAACCTAAGTAGTAATTTCTGTTTACCACCAAACCACCCCCCACACTTCATTGTACATTAGCATGCATACGATTCCCGATTCATTACGGATTCACACTTTACTATAAACTATTTTATATACGCGACATTTTGCAACAATCGAGTTGTGCTGGTAAAGAGCGGGCACGGAGAGAGTGCAAGGAATAAGTAGTCGACTGTGACTGTGGCGTATAAAACGGTTTTGTGCTCCGACAGTTTTCTCTCCGCGATGAACACAAACAGTTAAGTGGAGTTGCGGTTCTGAAGTGAACTCGACAAACTCGACATTCAGTTAATGTGAAGTGATGTGAAAAACGAAACTTCATTCCGGACATTACTGCATGTAGTAGTACTTGTAAAGTGAGCACGACATTCTCGTAGAACACGACTACTTTTCATTTGATGTACATTTAGCCACTCTGCCCGTATACGAATATCATCCTCATCTTTATCTGTGCCACATAGCCAAACAGATAATACATTTTATATATACCTAGCTCCACTTTTCTGTTTCAAACACTTTTTTCGTCCATTGTTTGTATGCATAATAAAATATGTTGGTTCGTAGTAATGTGAACAGACAGGAATTTACTAATGCTATCTAAAATTCATATACACAGACGCTTTTGAATACTTTGAGTCGTGTGCCACGCTCACGCTACACGTACTTACACTCTCATCTTCCCAGTCTCTACAAACTGTCTGTATATATCTAGCAGTAATTGAAATAGTAAATCAAGCAAGATTCGAACAAAACCATATGGTACTACTCCGTAATGTAAACTCATAAAGTTATGTCGAGTTGATGTTGAGTGGATCGGAGGGGATGTGATGTGTGTAAATGACTCAAGTCAACTTCCATTTGCATAGACACGCAAGCTACTTTACATTACGAGACTCCTCCACTGTCTTTTCAAGATATAGACACATTCACTTCACATTATTATGATATAACTTTCCTATAAACATAGATAATATAATAAATTAACGTAACAGCAGCTAACAACTCTGTACATCCATTATTCTCCATAACTACACCGACTATTAGTAAACCCCGACATCAGAGCAGCAACAGCAGTGTAGTGCCACTGAAACTTCTAATACACACATTCAAATTCTACTAACCCAACTCTTTCGCATCTCCTTCTGTTTTATTTATACTCTACAAACACTACTTTCGAGTGTCTTTGCACTAACACTTTAGTGTGTCTATATGTCTCGACAATGATAATGTGCAGCCATCGATAAATACTCAGTCAAAGCAAAACCAAATAAACTGAAAAGCACAGCGAGGGGAAATTGAGACAAGCCGACACAACCGACAACTTTAGTCCACCCAACAACATACGACTCAAAACGAGAGAAGAAACTCGACTAACACACTAAACTGAGGTAAGTAATGTAGGAGTATTATACGTATATACATTTGTATGTGAAAAATATCATTTGGAAAGAATCTAGAGGGGGAAAGGACATTGAAAAATTCGATACACATTTCGTATTTGGTTCAGTAAATATTTTTGCACTACGTGAGCAACACACAAAAGTATTGCATACCGAAATACCTATACAGTTTCAACCTTCCCCGTAGTAAGTAGAAGGAAGTCAACTAAAATAATGAAAAAAGAAATACATTCGTTCCTACTATATAAACCTACACGACATGCAGGTTCTTGTGTGGTACACATATTATGCACGTAGTTACATATTAAGGTAAAGGCATACATAGTATGTAAAGTATATTTTATATGCTACTACACTACATACTCAAAAAATAAATACGTAAATGCGCATATAGATATTTTTATCTTTCACTTTGCTTATGTTAATAGTAAACTGTAAATTTTGCTAATGCAGCACAAATACTACACAGACACACACACGTATTACATGTATAACTTATCCGTTTTTAAGTATGTACATGCATAAAATTTACAGAGTGTGCTAAGCTAAGCCTTTTGATTACTTTGTACTGTAATCGTATGTGCAGATATGTACTCTCCTGAAAAAATATTTATAGGTGGCTTAGAGCTTTAGCCACTCTCTTTTTCTTTCTTTCCCTTTCTCTGGCTCTCCTTCTTAGAGCTGGTTGGGACTGGGGCACTTGTTCCTAAGTATATAGTGGAAAATAGAAAATACTACTAAGCACAACAAAAACGAGAGACGAGTCAAGAAAACACTCAGTAAACAAACGGTTTTTCGACTGCACCTTTTACACTCCTACTACTACGTTCGTTTGTAGTGCCTATACGTTCAATTTATACAGTAGAGCACACTTACCTCAGACTTCTGTATGTACAAACTTCTGTCAGTTTCAAGTTGCTCCTACTAGTATCGTAAATCCCGGGTTTGAGCAGTACACAGTACACACACTCATATCTATATACATACAGCATAGAAGTCTTGTCATAAATATCTAACCAGCAAGGGTGAAAGCACAAAGTTGACTACCTCAGAAACAAACCATAAGTAAGCGTGTGACGTCTGCCACTATTGCTGTAGTTCAACTTTACATCAAGTGCCTTGTTTCTTCTTGAGGAGGCTTGACTCGGCTATTATAATATTATGCTTCGCTTACCTATGCTTCACTTACCTACCTTGTCTTTCACAAAACTCGCTGTTGGCTGTGCACACCGTTCCTTCGACACAAGAGTCTTATTCGCACACATGCATATTCTAACAGTATTCCACAGATGTTTTGTCTGTGCTATTCTGTCTTCAAACTTTTCTTCGCCCAAAACTCAATCGCAATTTTAGCCATGCGATTGTAGCTTTTCTGTTTTCATAATATCCTTTTCCTTCAATAACCGAACATTGCACAAGCACAACGTCTTCCATTACTTTGGCGGATTTTACGTTCATTTCTTATGTGTTTTTGCGTTGCAAGACGAATTTTCGATCTCAAAGTCATTACTGCTTTTTGTAGTCCATTAATTTTCTAATCCATTTTTAATTACACGAAGCATCACAGCTTTGCTTGAAAATAGTATTGACTATCTATTCGTCTACATAGAAGCTAAAATAATAATTAAAATCCCATTCCTTTTTTGCGGAGCACGGACTAAAAATTAAATAAAAGTACAATATTATTTTTTCATGTCAAGGGAACATGAAGATACCTAATATTACGGCTGCAGAAAAGGGACAAGGTTTGTGTCTGACTGCATGTACAAAGTAGGGAAAATGGTCGTTTACTTTCAGTGCTACATGTCCTGCATGTCATGTATTCTCAAATCAGATAAGTTGTGGCAGCCATATACCTACAATATATAGAACAGTTTACTTCACTAACCTTCTATCAACGACTGAATTGAATATAGTCTGCTAATTTTCACTTGTAATCCTTGTTCTTGAGACAAACCGTTGTTGCACCGTGGTTTCCGTTTTAGCAAACATACTCGATAACCTGCCCGCAGCATACAAATTACAAGTAGAATTACTACATTTAGATTTAGTACATTTGGTAATCATTGCAGATTTAATCAAGTGCAGTTTGCTGAACTTGTTTAGGAATTTGGACTACTAATCAGTATAATAAATTATGTAACAAATAGTAGTAACGTATATTCAAGTACTCACAGCCCCATGTAATAACACTGTAAACTTCAAGTTTACATGGCATCCCATATAGATATATGCGCCATGAGTACAGTACGGCCTAAAATATTTCATGTGTAGAACCATACAAATTATGACCCACACTGACTGAATCCATCAAATAAAATTCGCGTATGGCTAAAAATAATTTACAGATGTAAATGAAATTTTATGTACTGAATATTTAGAGTACGCTATACTAGTTTGACTATAACAGTTTTCATCAAAGATTTTTTTCCTTTTGACTTACTGTCAGGTCAAAAGTCACCAATTATCAAGCATTGTATTTACTCGGTAACTGAAGCGAAATTTGAAAATATTGACACCGAATGTGATTACTTTATAAATAGAAACATTTTGTATATTTCAATTTTTTCATAAATAATCTATTTTGGAAATACCCCCAAAATGGGGTTCCGTTTAGTAAGTTCAAAAAATGAATGACAACATCCTCCCATTCCGAAAAAAAGAAAACTCGGAATGAGAGGGTTTTGTCGGTCAAATTCATGACCTTAATTAATTTCATAAAAGTGCATAAAATAGAGATAGAAATGTATCAATGACAGCGAAGCAGTAGGTTTGTGTTTATGTTTCGCTCATAAATCCCATCTCAATTTTGAGAATCCATGATTTTACGGGGCAAATAGCTAAATAAGACTATGCGAAAATAAGATGGTTTCCTTCAGGATTCTTCACATACAAATCTTTGTCCAACCCAGTCCTCAGTCAGTTTGAATTTTTGAGGGATGCCATAAACCTATTATTTCGTCATCTTTTACATGGGTCCGAGTGTTTGAATTCAGTAGACGACTATCTAGACGACTCATGGTCACACCAGAAACTATTTGTCCACCATTTATAGATATCTCTGAAGCGTTATAGGAATTCGTAATTGGCTTCGTATAAAGCTATGGATACAGTGTAGTACCATTTATTTCTGCATGAAATACCACACAAAGTAACTACATTTAAGCGACCAATAAAATCGTTGAGTGTGTACAATAAATTTTATTTCCATTTGTGGATTGTGCAATTTGAAATCCAGCATCAGAATTTGATGTCATAATCTCTGGTTTCTCGATTTGCTGTGGCTATAAAAATTTAATTTCAAATCATTGAGATCTTGCTGTACATTCTTGTTGGTCACACCATAAAAAATATATTGCATCTTTGTAATATGGATGCATACAATTTGTTTCGATGCTTTCAAGTTGCTTTTGAAAGCGGAACAGAATGTGTCTCACAAGAAAACACTGAATATATAGAATGTCAATAAACACAATTTGTAATAATTTTGTAAATGCTGCGTCAAATATTGATATTCTCACACTACAAGTATTGTGAAATAGCCTTATTTTAATATAATATATCATAATAATATCATGACGTTCATACAACGGGAACGGGAACGATTTTATTTAATATTCGCTAAGTACATTACATAGTTAATGTTATTGTCCCACACATAGTCATATGGCTGACTTGCAATTAGTTGTTGCGTGTGCAGCATGACAATAATGATGCCCAGTTATCATCCGATTCTTGCTCCATATAATGGCAGTGTGTTAACTTCATGTAGTCAGCAGGCAGATGGAGAGAGTTATTTGTCGATAATACGCGTTGCGAAATGCATCATTCAGCATTCTCGCACTCTCACAAGGTTATTAAGTTGATGAAGTCTATATATTTATCTTTACACTAGACTCACTAGAGTAGTGTGTGGGTACAGTTCCTGGCTCTTTGCATGGCGAAAATTATTTTTGTTCATGCCAAGTTTCCAAGCGAGCGTCCCCACTTCAAAGAACCCTTGAACCAAAGTCAATGAATAGGTGTTTAGTGTTAAACCCATAAATGCACTTAGAAATCTAGAAAGTTTTTATGCAGACACGTACGATATGCACTGATATTCATACTTTCTATACTTTGAGTCCATCCATGAATTATTATCTGATTTAATTTCGCATCCTCCACATATGTCCTGGAAAATATTGAGCGTGCAATAAATGTTCACTATTGTGTGTGCACAAACAAAACAGATGTCAAGTTCAATAAAATATGTACACACCAAAAGATAAAACCAAGTATGAGGATAGTAAAATAAATATCTAGTGTGGCTATGGTGTATTATAAAATTCATATTATTTTTCAGGATTTACATATACCGATGTTTTGATATTGATGTGGTTGCTGGATTTAATAATTAGAATCTGTACATTTGTTTGGTTGTACTTGGGCCATTCTATTCAAGCTTTGAGATCCACAATGTTGTGAGCATACCTGGTGAAGAACAAAAGGTACTCTGGCACAATGTGTGTTAGTTCGATCTTTCGAAAAGTGACGCAGGCATTGAATTCATTAATAATTGAAAGTTTGGATGACGGTCTTTTCAAATAAAATAAAACAAGGCAGAACTGTGAAATCATAATTTTTGTATGCTATGCACCATAGAGCAAACAATTTTAACAGATCAAACCTAATCCGATTAGTACGTTAATTGTGCAAATAATGTTGCAATTTTGGCATTTTCTTCATGTTAAGAAGTTTTATATGTCAGTCCAAAAATAAGGTATAAGTTAATAGTATGCCTACTTATTTCCACGATCATGAATATGTTGGGGTATACTGAAACACTTGGTTTTTAGAATAGAACGGTTTGAAGTCATTTTTATATTATGATCCTACCACTCAGTTGTGTCTAAATTCTAACCGTGGACTTATTTGACTTGCTATTGTTTCACGTGGGTGTTGGAGCAGAACGAATGTCGTATAGTTAAACGTTTCTGTGTGCCAAGCGTGCATTTATTTAAGTGAAGAAAGTTTTAAGAAAATTGGAAGCATATTGAAATTTATAGCTTCTTCTGTGTTTAGGGCGTCTTCTCAGTTTTGTCATAAACTTTCACTCGACGCAGATAAGCTTGAACTTGTGCAGATATGCGTGCATTGGAGAGAGCATTCTCTTGGCTCTCATTTCTCTCACCATTTGGGGTATAGAAAGTAAGGATTGTAAATATATAGTATAAGACTTGGCACATTTACCATGCACTCAACCAAGTTCTTGCAAACATATACAACAATTTCCAAATGGCTTGGGAGACGTCCATGTTATTTATGGAAATTCCTAGAGATTTTCCTTTCTGCACCGCATATCTTTTCCAATTCGTAGTAATTGTGTCGTTCTCGATACACAAAAATACAAATCGATACTATTCACTCATGAATGAATCAACCATCTATAACTAAAAATGGCATAAATACACAATACTACATTGCTAGCATTTTATTTATAGTTTCGATAAAAATCATGTCTTTTTCTGCCTTGCAATGGAGATACCTATGCATAATATGTACTGATGCCAATTTGTATCTGTAGACATTTTAGATTGGGCATGGTGATTTACAATTGCATACCAGTGGAACATAATAACACTGCCAAAATCCATCATACAATAATAAACAAGTCCAATCTCAAGTTTAATGCCCGATTTATATAAACATTAACCGGAAGAGCAAGTAGTTAATGAATGAAAGCAATGTCATTGACATGTAAATTCTAAGTGCAATAAACACAGAGTATCAGATATTACAGATATTTGATATTTAAATTGCGGAGTCAATGTAATCTAAATTCCTTATGATGAGGATGTAATTGGTCCATTCGCATCTATAGGAATGAATGATTGAAGTTATAGCCATTCAAATGTGACAGACAACTATATTAGTCTGTTTTAGTTTGAAATGTCGCGGGCTAAAGTAAAACTGTCGTAATAGGATAAGAGATTATACAATTAGTTGCAATTTGAAACAGATTTATTTAGTTGTTAATTAAATAGTTAATAGAGCACAATGGCAGATCGAGAACATATTTATGTACATAGAGGATTACTTGAACTGCACTGAAAGACTAAATGTAAGTAGCATAAGCATGCATTTCATACAATGCATTAATTTGATTGGTTAAATCTTAAGTCTAAAGGTAGTATACGAGGGTTTCTACTTTCTAGAATATAACAAAGGGTATGAAATGTAAAACGGGAGATGAAATATAACACGGGTATGAAATATAACACGGGGGAGTTCCAGTAATTCAAGAGATGTAATAATGCATAACTCTTTCAAAATTAACAAAACCAAACATAATGTTTTATTGTAAAGCTTTTCCGTAGTAATAATCCCCATATTTTTAAAATTCAAATAAACCGAATTGCATTCATATGCTTTATGGAAATCTACATTAAAAATAAAATAAAATGATAATAACAAAAATATGTACTTGTACACAATAATGATATTTTGCTCGTTACACTGCCCATGTGTCCGCTGCTTGCAGTGCGCTGTGGGACATTGTAGGTCTGTAGCTATGTGCTACGTCTCTGCATCCATCCATTGGAAATCTAGATATGTCGAAAGTGCATTTCATTTTGCCATGCTATCGCATTATAAACTAGGTTCCACATGAATTAAAAATTTAACTCTAGTGTAAACTACAATCACCTGTATCATTTGAATAGGAAAAAAATCACTTTCGCACTTTTTTCATCTTTAAAGTTATTAAACCGTTAACTTGTTATTCGATTTTAACTAGATAACAATAAATTCGCACCTTATTGCTGTTCCCACACTCATTCTAATCTACAGATAGTACATTATAATAATAATACATTTTTATATAAGGATAGTCATATGTATTATTCTATAATGTGTATAAAGCAAGTGCAATGCCATAGTTTGCATGACTGTGTAATTGAAATTCTTTGGAGTGTGACGCCGGAGGAGAATTTCTATTATTGGAATTTAGTGACAGTAGGGAAATTTAATTTCCAAATTGTTGCCCGTTGTTTGCTGCTGCATGATGTAAATACTCAATAAATAGGAATAAAATAAGAAAGCCATTATTCCAAGTCATTGTTTGCTGTGTGATGTGAGGCTATGTACGGGTCGAATGTCGGATGGAGCTGATTTGCAACACAATACGGGCAGAAAACATATCAGCCAAACCTCAATAAGAAAGCAGTGTGCAATCTGCACAGCACAATAAATACGAAGCAATTACTGCGGGGAAACTTGATGCAATCGAAATGGAAACTGAATACGCTTGTATCAGTTTCGGCTCGAAGGAATTGACTGTGACTCTCGCCACACCATATTGCAACAGCAATGGTACAAACGCTCCTCTGATAACATCATTATCTCCACAGTTAGCTGTCACATCTATAAAATATACCATTCCCTTCGTATAGCCCTTTAAGCTGTCGGGTATTGAATTAATGTGTTGACAAGAGGAGGGAGTCCCATTACGAAAAAATAAAAATACTATTTTCGGAAATTGCATTGGTTGCAAACATTAAAACTGTTATGAACGCTCATACAAGGCTAAATTGCGACAGAGTGTCTTGTATTACACAATACGTGTTCCTTGGTAGCTTATGTTTGTGACCTTACAATAACCGACCTTGATTGATTTGAGTGCGTGAATCCATTGTATTTTGGTAATAGGTTTACAAGCATCCACCAACATGTTACGTTGTACGTACACCATATAGAAAGCTTCGTTCTCAAATTATCGGTACAACCAACACGCTAGAATAATGTTTGATCCTTGCAAATATTTTCTCCTAAAAGCGGTAGAATTTATTTAAGGAATTTTTTTCAAACAAAAATTATTTTTAAGTTAATAAATATTTTTAAGAAATTTTTTCTACTAGCTGAACAAAGGTCGATTAAAGGAGACTTGAAAAAATAATGATGTTCAGCCCTAAAAACAATTTCTTAAGAATATTTGGCAACTTAAAAATAATTTTTGTTTGACAATTAAAGCAACTGCTATTGTACTTCTATCCTCTTTGACCTTGCTCTGTGTACAGCTCAGTACAAAGCACATTAAATGATCTGCTCTTTAGTTTCCCACTGTATATAAAATGTCCCATTCTCTGATTTGGGACGGACATTTAAGTCTGCTGTTTCAGTTGTATTGTATATTGTATATTGTATAATAGCAACCGAGATAGTGTTATAGAGAAGAAATATGTAATGAAATGACAAATAGCTTTGACGCTTTTGAGATAATATGTCCCAAAATACAATAATGAATTGAATAATCCCAGTAATATGCGACAAGACAAGTGATAAAATTATTAAAATCCAGTCATGCAATTATTTCTACAAGCTCGTGTTGTTGTACAATAGATGTTTTCACAAGGTAGAAGTAATGACCTTGATGACAAGACAATACTACATACCTATATATAAAATATATTCTAGCAATAGCATAGAAGGAGAAGACAAACGAAAACTTTTCAAGTTGTTGCATGTCTTGATCTGATTAATTGTTCAGTATTTGCTGAACTCAAGGAGTATTTCAGTACACGACAATATTAAATACTTGTGATTGTGTCTTGAACACCCGTAATCACTCAGAACAGGAGAGGAGACATGTCCGAGGATAATAAAATAATACAAACTTGTGTTCAGTGCACAATGTCCAGTAGCGTAATTCTAAAGTATCTCGCTAATTAGCACACACAGGTTCAAAACTTACTGGAGAAGTTTGGATTGGGGTATTGCGTGACAACTAATCAATGATGGTGGATAACGGATTGATTCTATATATGCTACACATTATTGAACAGAAAAACATGTACACAAGATTCGAGATAAACTTTGTCGGTACATAGTACATAGTACATACATAATACATATGTACAACACAAGTTTTATTCTGCATGTTTCAGAGTATTAGTATTAATTCAATCTGTACACACCAATTGATTTTCTAAATATTCATTAGTTTGCAATTTGCCAGATTAGACGATCATCCTACTTGAAAACGTGTACAAATTACTAAAAACGTAGCTAATTAATTTTTATGCTACACCTTGATATTCTACACACACAATATAATAAAATATTTTTGAGTGCAGCTACTTAGGTATATATAGTTGATATTTGTGGTATGTCTATATGCTCCTGGAATTAATCTAATTGTATTCTGCAAGATATTCAATTACTTCACCTAGAATTTAATTTCAGCATCGATATTATGATCCTATCAACCATATATAGGCCACCAGGACTAAAAAAACTTGATAGTTCATGAGAGGCAGCACATTCTGCGCAAAAATCTAACTACGTAAATCCTAACATGAAAATGTTGATTTCACTCCACACATAATGGAACGACGTATCCGTTTGCATACACTTTGCTGGGTTTAAAATAAACGAAAGTGTGCAATGTATACGTTTTTTCCATATAATTTAAAACTATTATGGTAATAATGACGTACAAATCCACAATGCAGATGTATTATTTGTTTTAGAAAACCATGGTATCTTGTATGAATTTCAAATGCGTAAACAAAACCGTAAAACTCTCAGAATGTCGCAACAAAATATTAGCATTCATAAACATCACACAATAAATTGTAAAATAAACAACATGTAAAGAAGCAAAATGTAATTCTGTGCCTACAAAATGTAATCCTATATACGTAATAGTAAATAGTTTTTCCTTGAATAAATCTTTGTGAATTGCTAAAAATAAGTCAAAAGGTCATCTTCAAAAACAAAAGTGCAAAAACCTTACACCAAGGTCTTCAACTTGAAAATAATGAAAATCCATAGAATTACATCCATTTAAATGTATGTGCCTATATTGTATATATATATATACTTCTTGTCCGTGGAATGAAATCTTCATTGTGGCGAATGCAAATCATTAAGAAAGTTGTTGCTGTTTTCTATTTACAGTAGAAGCTCGATTATCCGAACTAATTGGGGTATGGGCGGTTAGGATCTCTGTAAGTTCGGATTATCGAATACTTATAATACCGTATGATCTATTCAAAGCGCAAACCTCATTATACATACGGGTATAGTAGAGCTTGTTCATCCTGGTCACTCCATTTTCGTATGCATTTTGATACACTTTTTGCTATATAAATCAACAAACTCTAAGCTAATGGTCAAAAAAGTGTATCTATGGCTACTGTAGTACCTACTATGGTATTATCCATATCCTTGGCACTTACTAATGTATAAGAAGATCATACGGTACATATAGAAGGCAAGGATGCCGAAAGAATCGTTGGGCAGTTCTGTGTACCATGATTTATTTTAGTGTATTCTTCGACGCTTCGGTTTATACTTGAACACGTCTCAGATACACTGGAGTGTCTCATGGACGGCAATGTAAATTGCGACACTTCAAAGTGTCCTTGGAAAATTCAGTGCTTGTTTCTTTCATGGGTTTTCCGGTTCCTGAAAATAAAAAATATATTTAGAGTGAACGTCAATTAGTAATAACATAAAATATAGATTTTGAATGAACGCAGTAATTTGAAACGCCGTTTAATAATAAAATAAAATGCAATTACCTGCTAGTGGTTTCCGGGTTTGTCATCTTCATCTTGTCAGTGTCAATCGTAATAATATTATTATTATGAAACTTATAGAGCGTGTTCTAAATATTTACAATACAAAATTTTATATTCGTATGTTGAAAAATAAAAAAACCCTCAGCGACAGCCAATCGGCGTTTTCAATGCTAAAGCCTCTTGTAACTATCAGCCATCCTGAGATTGAATCCTTTTTCAGTCACTGGGAAAATTTTACAGGAATGTATTAGAGGTTCCTAGTACTCAACTCCCACAAGGACTACTCTATACGTTTGCAGTTTGGCATATATTGAGTTATGAACGAGAGGCAGAAAAATATTTATATAATTATTCTATCGTTACTGTGATGATTAGCATACACAGAGTATGTATAATATGATCATTGACTGTGCTACCCATGCTCAGGTTACGATAAGCTTTGTGACGGTATTATTTCATGTTCATAATAATGTCAAAAGACTTTGAAAACGCAGTTTATTTTAAATGATCCCGTCTGAGCTTTGAGAGATAGAGTCGTCTTATCTACTATAGATAAGGGGACCCTGCAACTAAAACACACACACAGCAATCTCTCTTTCCCCTTCTGATAGAATGTTGAAACAAATGACTCAGAATCAATTGAAGAGTTTCATGTACGCAGTATTTGGTGCCCGTTCGGAGAACGGAAATTTTTTCTAGTTGCATATATATAAATATTTAACCCTATTTCCACCGTTCTGTTTGCATTTTCTTCTTCTTTGTTTCAATTTACTTGTATTGCATAATGGTTTCTGAGTTGGTGGAAGTGAAGCCAAGTAGTTTCTATCTAATTACTTGTGCTTGACCAAGTGAAATTAGATTTCTTAGTTTCCTCCCAACAACGTAGGAGTTTTTAGTAACTGTTTCTGAGTACCTATCATCAAACAAAAAACGTATCTTAACTTTCTCGAATCAATAACCGAAAAACAACTGTTTTGGTATATTTGTTATATATTTATTCATATATTCATGCATGTGGGATTTTCTTATTTTCATGCCTTGGCTATGCAGGTGATATAAAGTGCGAAGCCATGTCATATTGTGCTGTGGTGCATGGTACATTTCACGTTCCAATAATATTTGTATTGCAACATTGCTATTTATATACCCACAATTCACTAACCAAATTTTAGATAGAGAAAAACTTTTAATACAAAGATCAATTACCTATAAAAGAAGTTTTTTATTCAAATGGTGTCCAATTTTAAAATTGTGTACGAAGCACTATGTAATGCCGCGCTATAGTAATATTATGAACATATTATGAGGTGCTAGTGCTCTTGGCAGATGACTTTTGCTTGTAATGGAGTCTACGAAATGCATTCGGTTTTTATCAGAAATGTAGAAAATGTTTGTGAGCGTTCCACATAGAATGCAAGTTTATCCGGTTGCCTCTAAATGCAAACTACATGGCTCAACGACCTTCTCATTTGACTTGTCCGTGTGTATTGTAATAATAATACTATGGCTTCATCCTAGCACAATGGGACTACCTCTCCTCTACCACTAACAATACCCGTAAAAAATCATACAGTGGAAAAACAAGAAAGCTTTAGAATTGGATTGCTTGTTTGTGTAGCGGTCCTCTTTTTCATACAAATTGCCCTCGTTTCAACCAAATAGCTACCTACTTACTATTTTTTCGCTTCGTTGTACCTCATTTCACTTGGTCTTTCTGCAAGAAGAATAGAGTCACTAACATAAAATGACTGCCAAGAGTTGGTCATATTTACCGAAGACTGAAATGAACAGACAAACAAAAAGAATTCATCTCGGTTGAAGACAGATGTTCAAAAGAATGGGGCATGCAGCAATTTGAAAATGACAAATAAATTTACAACCTCGTCTCATTTAACTTGATTTTGACGTACTAATAAACATGCTTCAAAATTTCAATAGCAATTACTAATTGCTTACTTGAGAGGTTAAATGAATTCTACTTCAATTACTTATATATACATTAGATCACAAATTCAAATCACATTTTCATTTTATTCTTTATTTGAAGGATTTTTCATGACATTCAATTTTTATTAAAATTTTCTCTCTGTTCCTTGTAGGACTTTTAGGGGTGCACAGATTTCTGAGACAGAATAATCAAGCAAACTATTCAAACACTGTCATATAGGGTACAAAGTAAATTAAACATGTAGCCGAGCAGAGTGGTTTTTCAATCTATAAATCAAATTTTCAATGTTTTTGATATTTGTTTTGGCAGTTTTTGTGTGGATATAGATAATATGTATGCACACAAGTGCATTAGGTAGACTGTAAAGTCGTTCTCACTGTCAGTTCATCTGATTTTGACTAGAAGATACAAATGTTGTGAGAGCAAAAGCGATACGGGTGCTCTGTGCGACACGATGCTGATAAGATCTATAAGTAAATATTCACTGACTGATCTTGAGACAGATCAAAACGATGTAAAAACGTCTGCACTCAAGGCATGCTCCTTTCTCTGTGTTTTCTCTTACGACATTCGGTGTCCCTTTTCAGTTCATTTTCAAAACCCAAGTTTTCTTTTGTAGGCAGTTGGGCATTTTATTCTCGGCTTCACAGGTTTAGCATAACGACCAAGTATTACCTTCGTTTTTTATATTTATTCATTCTCTACATTGTATACATAAGTAAGAATATATTTATACTAAGTACCTAGGTATACTATGTATTATATGGTGTGTAATAACATGTTAGTATCGTACTATATTATACTGAAAGTGTAGGGCATAAAGATATGTGTATGTAAAGTTCATAAAATATATAAATCCAAGCAAATAAGAGTATTCATAAAGAAAAGCGTATTCTGGTGTGTCGTGTTTATAGGCAGTGCCCAGCATTAGCAAATACCTCAAGGCAAATAAAACAGAAAGCAGGATGGAAAGTTTGGGTTTGGGCATACACATTGAATTCCCTACAGGAGCAGGAGATAGATATAATGGTAAGAGAAAGTCTGCAGACATTTGTGTTTGTTCTTGTAAATATATTTGTAACTGTAATGTGCATGGAGAGCAATGCATGTTTCTTCTAAATAAATGCATGTCTGTATCATCAAGTTGGTTGTAGGATGGAATGTGATGTGGTTATGCACACACACAGCACTTCCACTCATGCACTCTGCACCAAAGTTCTCTGGCCAAATCCATATTAGTATTGTGTCATTTACCATCAAAGCAGTCACACAAATGCCTCAGGAGAAATATGAATTGTTGCCTGTCGCTCATATTCCCCTTAAAAAGTCCACGCATTGTTCTGTAACCATTACTTCACTCCTTTCTGCTTCCATTTCACAAGACAAAACTTACAAGCAAGCAAATTGCGAAGTTCAATGCGTATTGCTATATGCACTATACACAGTTATGAATATGATTATATGTATTACATGTTTAGAGATTTGAAAACATCATTTTCAGCAGCCTAATTCACATTCTGTAAGAAAAAGCAGTGTTGTGCAATATTTTCCAATGTGACATTTTGATTTTTTTCTTGGTGTAAATAGAACTTATCGATTTTGTCATTTTTGTTTGTAAAACTTGCTTATTTTTGGAAATTGTAAGCGAAAACAAGCTGGTTGTAAAACTATCATTTAAAAGGAAATTGGTTTAGCTGAAACATTTTACACGCTTCCTATTTCCCATATGCAATATGTGTGAGTTTCTAGTTTGTACTGGCACTCCTATAAACGTATTTCCTTTTTATGTACTAGTTGAGTATTCTTGTTAGATTCAGCGGGAGATGGAAGATGAGGAAAATATGGGTGAGGTATATACTACTCTTAGAATATTTGGATGTAGAATCTAAGTTGTGTACCTAATACTAAATGTAAATAAAGTAGGGAGGTACACAACCGTAATTATATTACTATGCTGATCATGCATGTATCTTGTCGTCTTTTCTCCTGAGGAATCTTCCTGTCAAGACAACCGGAAAGAATCATCCTGCTATGAAGTAATGTAATGTGAAATAATGAAATTCTGTAGATTCGTTGTATGAATATTATATTAGGCAAGTTTGCAGAAAAAAGAAAGGTTACAATTTTATTTTTACTCTATGCTCGTGCGCAATTATTGTTATGCATCGTTCTAGATAGCTACACACTACACATAATATTATTTATACGTATATGTAGGTCCATGTTTTCATCTTTCATGAGAAAAATGTCATTATTACCTTCCTATTCATGTTATCTTCTTAGTATTGACTTTGCTTCATTTTTAATTAGCATAAAATAATTAAGTTTTGGAAAGTAGTAAATAAAACCAAGCAATCGTTATATTAAGAAACTTTTTCCATATTATGCTGAATATTGTCAAGATGGAGAAAATATATTGTGGCAAAAGTTCAGATATAATAAAAGTTTAGGAAAAAGAAGACAAAGTGATTGTGGAAGGATAAATATCCAATGCCATTTAATAGTTGTAAACTATTGCAGGATGTAAAACTGCAATACATATTTCGGCATACATTGAGCTGTCAACCCAAACCGCAATCCAGTTTGAGTCGGGTTGGGCTACAGTGTTACTGAATGGAAAGATGCAGGTTTGGGTTGGTTTGGGTTCAAAAAAAATTAGCTGAGTTTGGGTCGGGTATGGGTATTGTAGTCCGCATACAATGTGTGTATAACGGTATCACATTACCTAACAAGTAACCTTTTTATAGAATAATTGAAGTAAATTTTATTTCTTAATTCTAGTTAAGAATAGTCACAGCTCAGCCAATATATCATTGACTGTGTAAACTAATTGTAGTGATAGTGACGTCAATTCTTTTCAACATTTTGGTTGGATTGCGAAATGATTGTGATGACATTGATTTGTGGGCAACAAACAAGTATTGAATGACTTACACTTGAAATCAGCAAGACCTATGAAATTAAACACTCAATTACTTTGTATGTAACCTTATCGCTTTGTCATTGACGGGTCTCTGCCTAAATAAATAAAATATATATGCACTTGCTGGGTTTTAGGTTGTCTCATAAGTCTTTCGTGGTGATATGACTGGAAATTTAATAGCATGGCGACGAATTTCTATTGATCTTGGTAACTCCGGTGTCCAAAGAGAAGAAAAGATTTGCCGATTACCCAACAGCAAAAAACAACTATGAGAATGAAAGCATTCCAATAAATCATCCGAGAAACTGAGAAGTGTAAGAACAAATAAAAGGTTGTCTGATTGCCTCCATTACAGCAAAAAACGCTCAGTGCGTCTTGCGGTGATATAGTTCGTTTTTGTCAGTTTCAAAATCTAATTCAATGCTCTGCTCACCACGACAATGAGCATGGAATGAATTTGATACACATAATATAATAGCTAGTGAGAAACACACCGGGAGTATTATGAACCGAGTCTCAATCTTAATAATGTAGACTGAAGGGGAAATAGGAGTAGGTAGGTAATGTGATATGCAGGGTGTTCGTTAAACACCAATAAGATTTGAAACCGAATATATCATGAACCAAGAAGAATTAAGAGTTGCGATAAACATGAATCGAGAGATGAGGTTTCAAAGAACATTTTCTTATTATTGTGTTGTCTAACTTCAATTATGTACCACGGTCTTAATTAGTTCATTTTTTACGAGACAGTATTCCAACCGCATCAAAGGTATAATAACACATAATTAATGAAAATATTTGTATTTGAAGCCTCACTTTTCGAATGATATTTATCGCCCTATAATTCTTCCTGGTTCATGAATGATGAAATAATATTCCTTTTCAAAAACTTAGTATTAGTTAAAGAATACCCTGTACACAGGAAGCCAAGCCAAGTTTATTTTGTAAGAATTGGGTTCGCTGCCCTAACCATTGAATTTGTTTACCCATCTCTTTCTTGATTTTGTTCTTGAATCCGTACGAGCATGAATAGATGAATAGGTTCATAGTTCATGAAGAAATGCTTGTACCTACTACATAATAATATTATTATGTAGATCTCAACTAGAGCTAGAATTAGTATATTGCTGAAACGGCTGAAGTTTGGCAAGAAAAGGGAGTTTCACTGAAGACATTCTGAAAGAGCATGAGGAGGTCTAAGACTAACACTATACCTATAAGTTTTGAAGTAACCAAATAAGTAGCGTTTATAAACATTGTTATAATAAAGATGCAATGACTGCGGATCGATGATTGTTCAGACAGATAGACACCTTAATAATGTATACGGATTACAGATTCTAGTTTATCTTATCTGTACCTGTGCAGTAGAGCCATTAGTCTCAGTCTTACAAGTACAGACATCACACACCAACTGCACAAACGATATATCAACTGCAAATTATAACGTGTCCATGTACTGCAAGTCAGAATTGATCTACTATTAGATATGTACCAATGTAGCGCAAGAACTTAATCAAAATGCATACAAACTTAGAAATATTTAGGTATGTACCTTAACTGTAGCTATAACTTACCCATAGAGGCAACTAAATATATTCTAAAGGAATTTAGTTATAGAAATAAGGTCATCAGTTGCACGTATACAGACAGGTACTGGCGAATACTGACATAGTAAAATGGCATTTGGGACTTTTGTGTTTAAAATAAGATATATTATTATAATAGTTGTTACATTGGACGTTGAGTGTGATATATATGTTCTATGGGTGTACTTGGATTTGAGTATGTTTGATGTAGAGTAATACTTATCTAGTTGGTATTTGGTGCATCGTTTAACGTATAGAGCTAAATGAAAGCGTAACGTAGCGTAGTGGTGATCGTGATACGATTCGATCTGTCATTAACTTTGATCGTCTTAGGGAAAGAACGTGGTTAGAGTGAGTTGGGTTTGAGTGGGGTGGTGGTGTGTATGATCGGAAGGGAAATGTCTTGACATGAAAAGTCAGATGTTCATTTCAAGCCGGAATGACGTGTGTCAAGTTTTACTACTGCAATGACCATAATATATTCTTCGATTTTTGTGTGGTGCACACACGTGTCTACGGAGAAACCTGATTGAACTTCTCAACTTCTATCATTCCAGACGTAACGGTCTAAGAGCAACTTTTACGAGTTACGCTACACCACTTATTGTACTTATAGTTCCACGTCCCTTCCCTTCCACTCTGCACCAATCATGAATTCCTCTGTTCTGCCCCTGGAAGACCTGTCGAGGCATGGCACATGTCACCGACTTCGTCGTTTTGATTGCATTATCGAGATACAGTTGAGTGAGAAGTGTATTCATGTCGTACATTACAGTATGCGGAACAGGATTTGGCTCAAGAATTTGACTCCCAATTCATCGGCAAGGCGAGAAAGTCATTTGGAACAAATGGTTGGAATCTTTATTCTTCCAACTTCTTTTATTGTCATGTTCGCTATGGCATTATAAATGCATTTGGGTATTTTGAGAATCGTATTGGTACGGAGTCTAACTATGTGCAGTAGCTGCTCCTACATAGTTACTGTTTAATGCTATATACACGGAGGTAACGGTATAAAGGTACACAGCTAGTATTACACTTTCAAACTTTTTCCGCGTGTTGACTGCAGCGGACACAGAACAAACACCTATGAAAAGTTGACAAGATTATTATTTAATTTTACTTGCCCTGTCACTTGCATTGAACCTATAAATAAAATGATATTTAAATTCAGCCAATTTACAGTTGTGTAATGCTTTGCTGAAATTTGAGTATGTAAATAGCGGAGTAGCTGAGTGAGGAATAGTGTTGTTTTCTTTTATCGCAGCAGCAAGGGCGGGTTAGCAGAGTAAAGCGAATTTACTAAAGTGACAGAAAATTGTTGTAGCTGCTGCAGTACAGTATTACTCGTAATGTAATAGCACCTCACTTTGTGTTAGGAATATAATTTTCTGAGTGAAATGACAAACAGTAATTTAGAAAGGAAAAAATCCCAGGTGAATACAGTGTGATAAAAGGGCAAAGTGTGTGCTACTTTTAAATTCGACTACACTTTAAAGGTTTCAATTCAAATTACATAACTCAAGGATTCACTCACTTTGAATCGCTGCTACTTAATACCAGGGTTAAAAAAGGAAACTCGCAACTTTGAAAAATTACACATTACGGGAGGTTAAAAAATTCATTCTGTGTGGAAAAATACGAATAAATATATTAGGTATGTAAGTAATAAAAGATCTTAGACTAAAAGGAAAAATTTCAACATTGCAAAATGTATTATGTAGTATTACTGTATTACTGAAGTATGAAATACCTAAACTTTTATTTATGCAATTAATAAGTGTAATTAGCATTTACTAAGCTAGCATGTTGTCGTAATTATAAATTTTGACGTATTATTTCGTAATCCCCTCAGTATTCTGAATTTGTCCATATCTCTTGGACTTGATTATTTTGCTTTCCTGGAAATATCAATCGTGATCAATATCTTTGTTGGCTTCACTTATAAAGCGTCGAATGGTGCAGCAGAGTAACTGCAATTATTTCGAAACACTTTATGAAATTGTTCAGTGCTTTAAAAAATCATTTACATTTTTGAATAATATGCTTTCTACACGCTCACATTTAACCATTTGTCTGGAAATTTGGGAAATTTCATTGGGAACATTTAGGCATGTACTAAAATGATTGCAAATGCAATTTTATCATTACAAATTTATGGCAGACGAATGTATACTTAAGAAGACAAAGTACAAATATAATTAAAACGGCTTGTATAATATTTGAAATATTTGAAAGGAATACTTGTAAAGGGTTACTAGAATGAATAAAATATAACTACATCGTTAGTTCTTGAATAACCTATTCCTTAATTTAGAAGTGCATGTCAGCGACAAAACGCTTACAATAAAAAGATCAACGTGCACAGAATCCCAATTTTTGTCAAGCATGAAATTCTTGCTAGAGTCAAAGCCAATACGAATACAACCCACATTGGTTTACAGTTGTGGCTTTCCGCAAGCTCACCCACTTTGAATTTATTACGCTGAGTAAGTGTGCTTCCCAAACCTTCTTGACTGCTTAACCTTAGACGTGTGATGTCCTCTTTTTACGTTTTGTTATTAACTACGGACGTTGTAAATGGAGTCAGTCTTTTCCCTTGCACAATTATCTTTTAGCATTCAACTGAGATTTACAGTGAAATGAAATGTGATTGAAGATAACGTCAAAGAAGAACAAAAAGGGGATTCAACGTGTGTTGGATTAGAGAGCGTTTCATTTCCATTTACAGGAGATATTAAAGAAACTGAAGAAAGGAACCCTTGTATAAAGTGTTCTCTATTTAGAGACTTGCCTTGCAGCACTTTTGACTCCTCTCATCAACGTATGCATTACGTTTTTAAAAAGGAAGACTCACACACAGCTTTCTAATTTCCATTTTATTCATCCCACACATTCATTCATCCAAATTTTACATTCGTTTATCTTATTTTGTCGTATTTTGTGAATCGTCTTACTTTTCATTTTATTATCTTAAATGTGATTTAAAAAAATAATGGTTAGAAACTGAGGATAGAAATACGGTGACAGAGATTTTCCCCATTTTCATTCAATTCCTTTTAATGTGGCTGTTAAAGTCCTGTATATAAAAACTTTTTATGTGAGGATAAATAGGATCTTTAATACAAAAACAATTCCAATTTGCTACTTTAGGTTTTGTAGTTTGATTTAGTGATTTTAATGTTCAATTTGCCTCTGAAGAGGAAAAGTTTCGCTGTGTGTATCGTGTTTGTTGTATTTTGTGAGATGCTGAGAAAAGAGATGCTGTTTGAATTTGCCATTAGAAAGTTGATGTAATTTTTTATTGTTTGCCAAATTGGAAAACAAGCCTTCGTTGTTAGCCAAGGCAATATTGAGACATACTATAAGAAGGAATTTCAAGAGACGGAGGAGTATTATCTGCAATCTGCAATGAAACGGTGTGCAAGCAGTAAAAGTCGAAGAGGAAAAAGCCTGTGGGGTAAAGCGCCCAGCGTCGCAAAAGGGTACGAGAGAGAAAGTTGTAAAGAAAGCGGTGATACGCATTACTTTAACTTTATTGGCACTTGAAGAAGCGTGTAATGACTCTGTTGCTAGTTCAGTTGTGCAGTTAATAAAAAGTCGTTATAATTCCTATCTTGTTTCTACGTAGGTTGTAAAAAAATTCTAAAGTTAATTTGCTGGCTATTTAATTTACGTCCCTTAGAATTGAAGCAAGTCAGTAGCAATAGAACGTACTACATAACATATTACCTAGACAACGTTCAGAATGTGAGATAATGTACATGTAATATGTCTGATAGGTATGTCTGAAAGTAACCCTAAAAAAGATAAACCATTCCATTACACTCATACATACCAATAGATTTCCACAGTTAAGCTAAAGCATGTACCTATGTAATAGTGAAAAACCAGGCATAGGCACAATTAACATCGCCTGTCGCCTGCAATGTGTTATCAGAAAAGACAGCACTTCAGCAATACACCCACCCAACTACATACCTAATAATATGCCAATACAACACATTCGCAGCAAGCGATCATCGCAAGATAGTTTTAAGAGCGCATGTGCAACATTGTAGAGCAGTGTGCAGACTCCAACAAAATAACAAATGAAAAAATCTTGATTACATAAAATACCAATAATATTCACGTAATTTACATGCTATAATTTCAAAACGGTTTTCTTATTTGTCGATAGTCATCACGGCATGTAATCGCACTCGCACACATCTGTCGCAGTCGTCCCATCTTTTCGATCTCGTATTTAACCATAGCTGAGTCTTGATTTAACTGAATCAACAGCGCTATTTAAACTTTGTAATTATGTATAGAGTTGCGTGGGCACACTTTATAACTCCCATGCTGCCCGCACCATTTGTGTGCACTAGAGAGTTGCCTGGACACACTATTTGGGCCCCGTTCATTGAACGGGCATGTTTCTAGTTCAATAATATAAGGCCAGTTTCCTGCCTGACGATAATAATTGTTTATTCTTGTCTCGTTTTCCTTGAGATTCCACATGAGATACTAATTTCTGGATTAAAAACAGCTCATGAAGCTTAAGATTCTTCGTAGCATTACCAACGTACCTACTATATTACCTACGTTAGAAATTATTGCTTAGCAAATAGTAACTACTGGCATCCTGAGTTGAGCACTCTACCAGATTTATCTCTCGAGTACTTTCTCTCGCTTATATGCTCTTGCTATCCCTCTCTATCTCTCCATCATTCAGAGATTATTTCACGCAAAGTTATTAACATGTCAATGGCAATACACTTTTTATGACTGTTCAGAGACTCTACTGCCAAACTGAAAGATAGGCTCTGTTTCGTTATAAACGAGATTACCTTATGCGCGTACATTCGCGTACGTTCGTATGTATGTGTATTCTTCTTAAATTCTAAAAATCCTGGCCGTAAATATATTCTTAACAAACAAACACAACTTCGATAACCATTCACATACTGGAATATTAAAAAAATCGTTCTTGGAAATATTTTATTGTGATCAAGCGCATGTATTATTTATCCCTGTTTTTAAATGCATTTTCATTGTGAGTGCAAAGTCAAAAAAGATTTGCCAAATTCTGTTCACAATAACCAGACCTAATTACAATTTTAATAGGGTACCAACATTTGCAATACAGTATTAGTAAAACAATCGCAGGAATCAAATAAAAAAACCAATGCTATTTGTATGAGCGTCATGCTTTTACAGACACTAATTCCCTCTGAATAGAATCGTAGTTGAAATTGTTTTCCAAAGTCATAAAAGGTATTTTATTAGCGCATATAATATTGCCTTGTTTTAGACTACCTAACAAACCACTTATATCCATTGAAGCGCATCAAAATGAGTCTCTCATGTCATTTTGCCATTGTCTTTCTCTTTCTCTACTGTTATACATGACTATCAAAATTTTCCTATGCTCTCACTCTCCTAGGTAGTTAAAAAGTAAATACGCCGCCCCAAATGTCTAACTCTCGATGTTCGATGCTCTGCTGGTGTAGGATTTAATGAGCTCGTAAAGAGTATGTGATGAGATGATGAGTTTATACTACAGCTCCACATATACGAAGGACCATTATTGAGGTCAAAATCAACCTCAGTTATTACGATGACGAAACTTGGGAGTCTCGAGATAATGACGAGGATAATAATAGGAGGTTGATAGCCAACACACTCATCCCACTCAGTTGCTTTCCGTCCACATCCACAGTCCTCACCACACACTACACACCAAAAATACCACATCTCTTCATCCCGCACCGCATACCTTCATTATTCAGTAACGGAGCTACTGTATAAGGATTTCTTGTGTGGTCTCTACCTATGTATGTATTTATCACTCCGTATGCACTGCACACACCATTTGTATCTGGCACTACATACCATCAGCTCTCAACTCTCTTTCTCTCAAGCGCAAAAGAAGATTATAAACCAATACAGCAACAATTGAATCAATTTTTAAATATATCTTGCAAACTACGTTTTACGTGATAAACAACCAAATATTTGAAGTTACTTCAGTGATCCAATTAAATATATTAATACCTGATGTATCGTGTCAACCGGCAATCTGCCACTATTGCAACTGCTACAAAAGGATAAACATTCATCCGCTTCCAAATTGTGTTAAAAATTAACACAAAAGAATATTACCTCCAAGACAGCTACAATTTTTTCAATTTACTAGCTCACAGTCACACACCAACCACCATATCCTGTGATAAACACCACAAAATATTGCAAAAAATGTCAATGCTTCGTGGCATATAATTTTTTATTATGCACAATTATGCCTTAGTCATATCGTTGACTAAAATTGTACTGGGACTTTCTAATTACGTTTTTCATTATATTTTATCTCGTGAAAAATGAAATTTTCAAGTATTATTTAAAAAATTTTATGCATTTAGCTGACTTTATTCTGATTTGACTAAGCAAATGTTAACTTAACACTAATATGACAAAAGCAAAATACTGCTATTCTTTGTAAACAACACAAATATTTAAAATTACTTCAGTGATCAATTAATTACATTAACACCTGAATTGTCGCGTCAACTGGTAATCTGCCAATATTGCTAATACTACAAATAGATAAACATTCTGCATCCTAAAAATAATGTTTTTTTTTAAATTTTAAACAACTTTAAAACCAACAATATTATACCTTTTTATTCCGCTACTCTTTAAATGCGTTGAAATGGTTTATTGACTTTCAACACATAAGACACTCACATCACATACGCAGCAGTACACTACCGAAAAACCCTGAACTTCTGGCTATGCGGAGCGTCAGTATGGTACCTGTACAAATAGTAGGAGAGTGATGCGCTCATTAGCGTCCTCAAGTTTCTCCAAAAACCAATTTCTGATGTTCATTAGAATTCTATGTTTGTAGCACTGATACTACAGCTGTTTAATGTGGTGGGGCACGTATGATTCCATGCTTTGATTTGTACCATGTAAATTGTTAAAACTGTACGTTTTAATATTGCAAATAAAACCCTCTCTCTCTCTCTCTCTCTCAAGAACATTAAACAGTAAAGAGGTTGCGTTATTAAATAGAAGGGTGTTCAGTCCTACAGGGTGAGGCGGCTAGAGCTAACCAGGATTAATGCTTGGTACTTACATATTTTAATTACTTTCGCATATTTTATGCCGAATAATTACACTTTATAACTTTCATGCACAATCTCTCTTAATGTTGTTATAGTCTCATGTTTGAGCGTTTGATCGTTTGTCGGTCTGTCCGCAAGAGTAATGATAAACGAGGAAACATATTGACATTTCGTAAATGCTTAAATCTGGATTTTGTGCATGCATGCAGTGGCTAAACTACGCTGCGCACAGCTGAGACAAAATCTCAGGGCCCATGGGTTCAGGGGCCTACCACGAACCAGGAACCGAAGAATTTTTA
>JAQFYB010000854.1:0-42254 GCA_034694085.1 Pogonognathellus longicornis
ATTCTTGTAGAGCAACATTAACTTCACAAACGGTTGCATTATGCCTTCTTAACAAGTTTCCGGCTAAGAGATATTTGTTTTTTTCTGGTTTATTATCATCTGTACGGCAGAGTCACCTTAAGAGTCGGTGAAAATGTGATCAGTGAATCACTCACATCCACATAATATTTTAAAGTAGGTATAATTGAAACCGCTATTCCAGGATGAAGAATAATAATACTGAAAGCATATTTTTTATTTAAAATAATATTACATCTAATTATTATTATTATTATTGATATAATAATGTTTCTGGTAGATATATACTACGAAATGCTATCATATTATTAGCATCAGACTGGATCTATAGATAAATGTATGTGAATGACTTCTGGTATAGTAATTGGTAATAGTAGGTAAGATTATAAGCATGAGATTCTCTAGTGGGAATTCTGGGAATAAGCTTCTACGTTCTCGTGCCAATTTAGTATTGCATTTTGCATTGTGAAAAGAGTAGGTACCTAATGGGAAAATCGCACTTGCCCGGAATAGGTTTAATACTTTTCAAACGATGTTTCTTCCTGGGTAGGTATAGCAGGTAACGAGACTACTAGTTATTTGCCAGAGATATGTGCAAGAAAATGTTTGCATTCATGAGACAAAGAAGCGGAGAAAAAATGGTTAAAAAAGATTTATATTATACACAATACATGCTCAATAAAAGTTCATGAAATGAATGCATACTGGAAAATTATTTATTCATCAAATGACCTTCGTGAGAAAGATCCACTTAGAGTGCAGTGTATCTTCTACGTATGCGTCTTATAATTTAACCCACATACCTACTCTTGTAATATCATAACGCAATATCTCTATTTTCGATACAACGTAATTACGATGCTATCATCGTTCATATCCCCAGTACTATGCCTAAATAAACTATAATGTACTTTAAAATAAATTACCTATATGAATACACACAGTAGATGAGACGACTTTGCTTGGTTCTACTCTAACAGTACTCTACTTACTTGTAGTACTTCTCTTAGTTAGGAATGTCTCATTTTGTCCATTATTGTATTGAGAAAAACAAGTCTACGGTTTACATGCTTAGAAATTGTACACACGGAAAACGATTGCTTCATGTAGTAGGAGTGTTCAAACACCATCCAATCAGGCTTCACGCAGGTTAATAATAATCACAATAAGTAATCAATGCTATCTTCCAAGTCAGTTTGCCACTCTACAATAATATAATGCATACTAAAGTTTACATATTGAAAGACCCAGATACTTAACTATAATTATAACTGGTTGCAGACATAGTGCTGATAATGTCCTTCATCATTATCATGTAAAACTGTTGCACAATGCAACTTCGACTAGGATGGGTAGATATAAATGAAGAATAATTACTGACTATATTGCGCCATTGTGTGCACTGAATAACGAAATTAGGGTTATTAGTTTATTAGCTATATAATACATGAATACCTAAGTATAACATATTTTATAATCTAATTTAATTAAAACAACTCACTGAAGTTGATACAGCGACCTATTTTATCCGATTTACAATGACATCATGTGTGGGAGGCATTGATATATTTATTCAATGATTAGATTGTAATAGTTTCCATAAGTTTATGAAGAAATGAGACGCTCTGCAAGTTGTGTGATTGTGTGTCATCGTCCATACTTGGCTATTACAATGATTTATTGTTGTTTACATTAAGTATATTTCTGTCTTATCTTTTAACACTTACTGTAAGTAATAAGTTATCATGTTATCAAGGATCACTATTGATTTGTATACCTGTATTATCATTTTATTTTATACTAATGATTTTGATACATATAAAAATATTTCCCATAACACATAAAGGATGAAAGGAGATAAAATCAAAAAAATAGTCACTTGATGGAGACTAGAGTAATGCGTAAATGAAGGTCAATTATGATTTTTCATAATATGTTTGAATTAACACAAACCTCATTCAAATGACCATTGCTGATTGCGAAACAAAACGAGATTGTTGTGTAAGATATTCAATATTATCTTAATTTTTCTTCTACTGATATAAGTTAGATAAAGGAATGTTTTCAAAAACTTCATTCACCAAAGGAAGACCAAATACGTCATTTCAAACATTTTGTTAATGAATAAATCAAGCTAATCAACAGTCACCAGGGCAGTCATCACTTATCACCAGAGCCCGGATAAGCAGGCAAACGCATGTTTATTTCTCTTGATCCTAGCAAATGCACATTCGGGACCTTGACGTTTCAGACCACAAAAAGCTTAAATACGAAGTTTTATTTTGCATGTTTTTGCGTATTTTCAACTTCTTGGTTTTTAGTGCATATTTCGGCATTTTTAAGCTTTTACTGCTTATTTTGCCCATAGTTAACTCAATCATATTATTAGGTAGTTTTGTTACATATTTAAACGAAAACAGCTTTAGTGGGATAGATAATTTAATTTTTGATTAGTATATAAGTCATTTTAATATTAAAAAGATTAAATCTTTCTAACACAATTTGTAGCCTTTGATATACCACAGTTGTCGCAGTGGTTTTATTTAACTCACAAGGAGATGGAGATGATGCTTGAAACATTTAAATCCATCACAAGTGTATCAGCATGTAAATATGTTCCGATAATTTGTCAATTGATTGATCTTGAACAATTGACAAATTATCATTACCTTCTTGACTCAAGAAGGTACTTCTCAAGTTAAATACCTGCTTCTAGGTGAAATAAAAAAGCAAATGCACACTATTTAGAATAAGCCACCACTTTTCAAATAGAGCTGTCTGATTGAAGTTGTAAGCATATTTTATTACCTAAGCTCATATTTAGTTGATTTTATGATTTTAGCGTGTACTATTTAGGAGAGTTTAGTGTTTTTATGCATATTTGGGTGATTATTTAATTTTTTGTACATACTTAGGCGATTTTATGGATTTTAGCCATATTTAGGTAACTTTTAGTGCATATTTGAGTGCATATTTCGGCCATTTTTAGAGCTTATTTGCATGCTTATATCTGACTTTTGCCCGCATGCTCGCTGCCTCTGCTTATCACTTTAAACCATCATAACTTTTCTCACACGTTTTTAAACTTTGATCAATAAAGAACACTTTTGAAATTTTTTCCTTAATTACTATCTCTCTTTTTGATTTTGAAATATTGTACAATATACTTCAAAAGTTATTTGTTCATACTTATAGTGTGAATGAATTGTTTTCAAACTGGCAGTAAAATCATAATTATGCTGCAAAACCATACCATTTTGACTGAAAGTACACTGCGAACTTGCTTAGTGTTAAGTAGCACTAAGTTTTTGAAAACCTATATCTCTCGAACCAGACCGAACTGTGAGTGGCAATGCATGATATCCAACGAAATGTGATGTTTCAACAATTATTTTAGTTCACAATCAATCATTTTAGCAGTGTAATAAGGTCGGAATAAGGCTTCCTAAAAATGGTCATCCACAATTTTAAAATCAAAGTCATTATTGTTTTGGTCTGACGTAGTTCATGAACGAAACAAAATTATGAGTTGCAATAAGTATCATTTGAAAGAGGAGACTCAGCGGTAACTTTCATGTATACCCTGCCTAACTTTGGGAATTTAATGTGGGTGAAATAATTGTCCATGAAAAATGGGTCGACGACTTTGCCTACTCACATCGCAAAAGGACCTACATGGAACCGACCCATTTTCGATGGGTAGTTATTTAACCCCCATTATAATACCATAAAGTTTAATAACCCATTCAAGAAAATGACTGTTGAAGTCTCCCCTTTTGATTGATATTTATCGCAAACTGTTATTTGGTCTGGTGCATGAATTAAAAATATGTGAAAAGCATTTTAACATGGTTGAGGCCCATTTTTTATGAAGCTTTGTTCCGACCGAATTACATTACCAAAGATAGATAACCCATACGAAAATGATTGTTAAAACCTCATAATGCGATTGCGATTGATATTCATCGCAACTCATAATTCGGTCTGGTTGGGGAGATATAGATTTTCAAAATTTAGTGTTACTTGAAACAGTCTGTATAAATTGTTTGTTGAAACAGAAAATAATTATTACCTATCTAAATAGAGGTAAAAAGTAAACAGTAAAGATAACCTCTGATGGACCTAAAATACAATCTGTTATTAGCTCTGAAGATGGACAATAATATTTTTAACATTCACATTAGTTACGGGGTTAAAAAAATCATATCACACTGCATAACAGAGAGATGCTTATGATTTTGAACGTCATTCAATTGATGTTTATATAATTTATTTTTCATCAGACAATTTATTGACGTTGAGATAAGATTGTTTTTAAGATATAAATCTCAACCCAAATATTCTCCCTTTACCATTGGCCTGCCTTTTACATTAATACAAACCATTATTTTATTAAGTAGGTTATCTAGGTTATCTCTTAAACATAGACCTGCACAGAGGAAACCCGTATTAAGGAAGTTCTGCAAATTAACTCATACTATAGCTGCATACAGTCCTTTGATGAAGGGCAGAGTGTACACCAGATATATAAAGTTATGGCAAAACTATGTATCATCATTCTCCATTGCCAATTTGTATGTAAATATAATATTGTAATTCGCCTTGGTTTCAGTTGTAATGAAAGCATGACAATAATTAGTCCAAATACTTTATTTGATAAAAAAAGCATTGATACAATTGATTATGTTTCTATTTTCTTTTAGTTTGGATACTAATAAAACAAAGATGCATGTAAATCATTGATTTCCATTTCTATTGATTTTGACAACCAGGAGTAGGGATGGTAAGACAGAAAGACATATTTACACAGTATAATTACCACATATGTGAAATAATGATTCAAGTATAAGTATACATGTACAATGTACATAATCATGCATTAATAGGTATGTTATATCGATCATAATCCTACAAAGACCAATAATGCTGGACAAGATTCATGTGTTAGTGTTTGTAACGCTTAAAGAGTTAAATTAAAAAATGAACTTTGTTAATAATTGTTGCTCTGATTCCCTCATTAATATTTTTCATCTCTGTGTACGAAAGAAGTAAATATTCTCGAGTAGTCTTTTTATTGTTAGGTATGTCACAAGTTTGACAGCCACCATACACTCAGTTTATTTGCAATTATCTGCAGCAACAAAAGAGGTATGCTGTAATGCTGTTGCAACTTTAAAAGCAAGTTCCCCATGCAGCATGACTAACTTCAACGTATGTTTTCACACTGTGGAATAAATTGATTAAATGCCGAAAAGCGGATAGACTAGACTATGCCACATTGACATTTTGAATACTGATAGGATCTCAAGGGAGGTTGAATGGTGGCCACAACCTTTAGATTTTCAAGAGTGTTAAATGGATTATTTGGAAATGCAAATAATACCTGAACAATAACAACTCGATTTTATATATATTTATAAAAAAATCGTATTTTACAATTTTAGTTTTAGGTAAGTCAGATAGAAGATGTAGGTACGTAAAATTTCGACATTTTGTTGGTAGATTTGCTGTGAGAAATGGAATTACCATTTTGGTCAGTTACAACACGAAGATGCCGGGAATGAAGTCCTACATTACTTTTTTATGCCTGCTGCAGACTGTATGCATTTCAGACAGTCTCATTTTCCTTGTGTTGCAACCGTGTAAAATGATTATGCGAGTTACTTCAATTAACTTTAATATTTTATAGTTTAGAACAAAACTAATTAGAAAAAACCAATATTACAATGCATAATGGTAAATACCGGGTATAGTCTAACAATCTAAAAAACATATTTGTATGCACTAAACCATTGTTATTATATAATTATTGATTGCATTTGCATATAATAATATGAACATCTATATAGGTAAACTGTTTGCATGAATAAACATATTATTGCCTAAAATGCAATGGTTTAAATACGACTCCTCTTCGGGAGTTTCAATATAGACACATAATTTGTAGAAAGAAATGTTTTTATATTGCTCAGATATAGCTTCCTGACTCTAAAACCAGAACTACTGACACATAAAATAATGCTGCAAGATAATAATGAAAAACAATTCTAGAATAAGTTCCTAACAAGAATACACACATTTCCAGCCTCGATTTTAATAACAGTATATGCGCTATAATTACAGATTCAGATTACTACACGTACTTGTAATATAAATATGAACGCAGGTTTTGTGCATTTCCCTGCAAGAGAATAAGAGAACAACAATATGTTTATTTTTATTTTTAGGAGTTGATACTGTGTTGGCTGTAATTGCGATCGAAAAAAAGATTTTATGAATATTTCAACATTTTAAATTTGCATTTGTAAATTGTTTTATTTTAGAACATTAAAAGCTGTCTAAATGACAGTTAAAAGTTGTTTATAACTATTATGGATTCTAAAACTGCAATCCTTAACCCTAAACTTAGATGATGGGTACCTTCGCCTGTGACCTTCCTCCTGTTCATTTTTGCTAAGGATGGATGGAGTTTCACTCATAAAAGTGAAGTGTGCCTTAACCAATAATAATTCAAATTAACCTCAGGTAAAAAGGATAAATCAGAACTAAATAACAATAAATAAACAATCGTGAACAAGAATACCTACAACTGTATTAATGATAGCAAATCATAGCAAAATTACCTAAAAAATAAAACATCCACTTCCTATTCCGATTTCCATTATGCATTATGCATGAGGTGTCTTCCGTGCAATGCGTGTCCAAAGGAACTTAGTACTAAAAATAGTTAATGCAAAGTAGTTATCATTTATCATTTTGGTTAGTAGTTATTTATGAATATGAGAGTTACATTATATTAAGTTATTTTTTGTCATAGTTGAAAATATCAGAGTAAAAGTAATGTGTGCTGGTGCCTGGTGTACCGTACAGCGCCTAACCCAGTAATATAATATTGTCTTATTTACTGACGGAAGCTAACAAATTGACACTCAATAAAATAGAGGTCTGAGATAATTATAGTTTGCGGTCTGTTGCAGTCTTGCAGTAATGCTAGCTCTGAAGCAAACCTACTAGTAACTTTGTAATATTCATTTATATATTTTTCTTATCGGAAATGGGCATATTTTATTTAACATTTTCCTGGAAAAATATAACTCTAATTTATAAATACATAATCTAATAATTAAAAAAATAAATGACAAAAATGGGTTTGCAATTTTTTCAATGCTATACTTTTCTTCATCCAGTCAATGGGCATGCTGCATGCTATTCTTACATGCACATGTAGCATGTCCTATACAGCATAATACATCATACATTTTAATATCAACAGCAGCCAGTACATGCAGATGCAGCATACAAATTTCTTCTGCCTACATTTTATAGTATCTATTATAAATTATAATACAATTATTCAGAACGTGTTAAAAATTCAAGATTAAAGTAACAATCGAAATTCGTATACTATATCTAAAGAAGCATAATATTTTATACTAAAATATTTAGTACAAATGGAAATGTGATTCACAAGTTTACATTCTAATTCTTAGAGAAATTAAGGTGTACGATATAGGTACTCCAGTGGCGGATCTAGGATTTGCCGCAGGGGGGGAGGGTGTTTCTTTCACACCAGTAATCATATCGAATTATTTCTAGTTCTTCTTGTAAGGCCATATACAGAAATGGATTTTGGGAAGGAAAGACGCGAATATGGAGTACAAACAAGAATAATTTGAGTCAAAATCAACATAAAATTCTTCAAATAAATGCATAGCGCAATTTTTTCTTCATGTTGCTATTTTATGGCAAAATAACCTCTTTTTTGGGGTTTACGGCTTTTTAACTAGTGTATTATATTCAGATTTCGCAGAGGGGGCTTTGGACCTGTAGAACCTAGTGCTAGATCCGCCACTAATAGGTATAATCTAAGTTTTGAATATATTAAATATAATAATATATCTCACTTTTTGTCATTCATTAGATAACAATAATGTGTGTATGTACGTTATTTTAATATTGTATGTATGCGTTCATAAAGTAAGTGAGAGAAGGGTACACAACAAACATAAAATAACACATACAGGGTGTGAGGGAGATAAAGTTCGATAGCATGAATTTCAATGACTAAAATGTATAATTTAAAGTTTATCAGAAATAGCATGAGATTATTAGATCATTTGATATGTTTGGTAGCCACTAGCCAGCAGAAGGTTTCATTTTCAGGGCACAGAAGAATTTTTTAGGTAAATAAGCGGGGTGTATTATATACTATGTTGTTTGACATTATTTTGTTCTAAACTTGCTAACTTTTAGAATGGAGTTAATTGAATTTAATGTATTCGGCTTACTTAGGTATATACAGTATCTATGCCTTAAAATTCCACTATCCCTTAAAATTCCTTTTACCAATGCTGCTTCCTCTTTTACTGAATGTCTGAAAGGTTCATATTGGAGAGTGGGTGGCCAATGGAATGAACCATTCAATCCCATCCAAATTCTGGTAAGGCAGCTTCATTGGACAGTTTTGAGTTTGACTGAATTGAGACTACCTAACTAACCTAGGTATCTAACTATAAGCAAAATGTCTTGTGCAAGAATAAGAATGGTCGAGAATTTTCAAAAAGGATTGGGCTAAGTGATTAATTTCTTTAGCCACATTGTGGTCCAACCTTAGCACTTGAGATAGAATTTTATAGGGTAGAAGGTAAAGTTGGCAATGTGCACAATTTTTGGAAGCCTACCCCAACGGCTTTTTAGATGCCATGTCTAGTAGGAACAGTAGGAAGTAGGCGAATAAGTCGAAGACACCAATTGAACTGCAATGGGAATCATCCTCTAATTTTATCAAGTTTAGAGTAAAATATTGCGAAAAAACATGATGTACTTTATCTAGAAGATTAACACCCGTTCCTGAAAAATCAATTCTTAGTTATCAAATCATGCTATTTCTTTTAAACTTTACGCCATTAAAACATAGTGGTTTTAATTCAAAAGCCACCATAGGTAAAATCAGTTAAATTTCAGCTATTAGGGAAAACTTCATTCATATTTATTTGCGTACACTATGGGATAGTTTACTTTGACGCCTTTTCTTGCCGTTAACTAATGCGTTGATAGTTAACCAATTTTAATGCGTTAAGTCGATTTACTTCTGAGCATTTGAGGAGACCCATTGAGTATTTTTTGAGTTATAGATGAGTTAATGATATAAACCATTATCTCCCAAACACCCTGTACATGTACATCGAGATAAATACATAAATACAAACGTTATAATAATATACAAAGATAATACGGCACAGGATAGCAAAGGTACAGTACAAGTACAGCTGAGCTGCAGGAGTAGTACAGTAGTAGTGAGGGCGAGGATATAGACACTTAGTGTATTAGACAGAGAAAGAAGCGTATCGAATGTTGAGTTGAGATGAGATTATTGGGAATTTTGTATTGGGATTTGTGGGGAGTAACACAGCTGACGCAACAGTCAACACACCACAATTTTCAACCAATCGTCTTCAACTATCTTCAACTCAGCTACTCTGAGCTATAAATGCAAAGGGAATAGTTTCCCTCACATCACTTCTCTTTTTGACTGACTACCATCAGACCATCACACATCACACCATTCACTATTCACCATACCATCCTCATCTGCCACTTTTCACTGTACAAAATACATCAAATACATCATTCACTCTACTACGAGTACTCTACTACTACACTACAGCAACCAACATTCAACAACAATAATAATAAAGCTCCTAGTTGTTTTGAAAGACTTGACGTTCAACGTTGAGGAATGAATACAAACGAAACCAGTTCAGTATTCACAATTATCTCGAACAGAGCTAGTGTACCTAATTGAGTTCAGCAATTGAAATAACAAATATAACCATTCTAAGTTGTCAGTTGTAAAACTACACTCATACAGAGACCTTCTAATAACAACCAATATTATTACTATCAACATTGATACAAGCACCAACAAAGATATATTTATTATAATATACACAATTTTGTTGTGTTCAGTTGTTTATTTTGTTGACAGCTAATTTGTTTTGTTCTGATTGTCAAAGGTGGACTTTTAAAGTTATTTTTTCGTGGCTAGGAATTTATACTTTTACACTTTTAGCATACAAGAAACAACAAAAACAAAAATCTCATAAACGAACAATTAGATTTATATCTATCGTCTAGTGAAAAATCTACAGAAAAAAAATTTGTCTTACCAGACACAAGAAAGACAAAGAAGATGACAAATAAAACCAAGTTTAATCTGTCGTTTGCTGGATGCGGTTTCTTGGGCATTTACCACGTAGGGGTGGCTGCTTGTTTAAAGAAGTATGCACCTCATCTAGTTGTAAATAAGGCCTCAGGAGCCTCTGCTGGAGCAATTGCTGCCTGTTGTCTACTATGTGACGCTCCCTTAGGTAAGCACAATTAAATCTTTTCACAAAATTCTCATTTTAATTATAGGCAATAAAGGTATTTCCTAAATTAGTTGTCCTTATCTTGATGATATTCAATTCATTATTGACGGTCAATCCAGTTATCGTCCAATGATTTCAAGTAGTATGTCCTGAACTTTGAATATCGAGTATTATACCAACATGTGCATATGAAAGTTTACAAGTCAATCACAGTCACAGTAATTAGTAATGATAATAATGACTAGTTACTAATTATAATATAATCATCATATTATGATTGAAGGTTTACCTATATACTAGGAATAGGGAAAATGTGAGACATAATTAACCGTTATTACTAGGTATGTAGTTAGCATGTTTTAGCCAATATGTAGTTATCATTGAGACTGCTGATTAAATTAATAATATTTGTTCTTCACTGGGAGTGTCAGTATGCCTACTATATAATATTAGATTTCACAAATTCACATGGCAGATGCTACTAATAAATATACAAGACCAATATTGTACAAACACCCATTTCTCATTTTTATATGAGCACAAACCCAACTAAATAACTATATGAAAAGGGCTAATTACTTAAAGTATATAACATATTTGACATGTATAATGCAATATATACCTAGGAAGCTGTAATCTCTAAGCTACGAAATAGAGTCAGTATTCCATACACACGTAGTTTCATATTACATCGTTTGTGGGTGTGTATGTATATAAATAAACTTATTTACTTTGCAGTGTAAATTTACCATTTAAAATAAACCTATAATATACCTAGCTACATAAACATTATTTTCTGTTATTATTATCTATCTATACTAAACAAGTTCAACATGTGCCTTGCCGCAAAGCATTGCAGAGGAAAAAAGTATTTACTTTCATGTTCATATTTTTCTTGCAGTGTCAGTTTTTTGTGAATTCCCATTGCTCATTCAACCACTTACTTCTGCCATTCAATATTACAAATTATTTAACTGTCTCTTGTCGTAGTATTTTGTAATGTACATAGTACATACCTAGGCAAGGTAGTATAACAGTAAGTTTAAAGTAATAAACCATGTCTGGTACTATTGTACAATTACTAAAGTGCACTCTAAGCTGCTAGGAGCCAAGGTAAATTAGAATAGAGAATAATATACCTTGTGTTAAGATAAAGGTGAGCATTTGGTCATATTGTAGTGGTCTAGTATATCTGAATTGATATTTCTATTATAGTTAGCATAATTTACTATTATAACATTGGAGGGTACACCTACATACTAGTTGAATGTATTTGGAAAAGGTATCTCATGTTTATGCTGTATGGAACTAAACAACCAAACGCACACTGCCTTTGTAAATGCTTTAGTTCACATTAGTTGGATATGCGTCTCATAGTCTCATGCTATTATACATTACAGTGTTGGTAATTATATATAATGAATAGTAGCTGCTTAATTTAATGCTGTTTGTTGTGTAAAGAAAAGTGGGGGAGTCGGACTTATATAGTATGGTGTAGACAGAGTGTATTAATGCAGTGTGTCAGTGTTAAGACGAGAGCAAAGTAAGGAGAGTAGAGTAGATATTGAATACTTACCTCAAAGTTCACGAAGCAGTGAAATATTTTAGAAATCAGCTCAGCTATGTACTCTACTAGTAATAGTTATTTATTTTCTATTGTTGCTTCAACGAGGCAGTATTGGTTTGATATAAAGATAAACGGCAAAACTTTGATGATATTAAGCACAGGCTGCACTTAACACTTTCGTTCAAAGTCTATGATGTTATGTACATTTGAGGATAGGTTTATTCTTATAATTCGATAGTCACCACTGCATTGCACTGGAAACTTTTGAGTAGGTAACGCATTTATTGAGTTATGTTTTGTACAATAGTTTGCTACAAATTCTATAGCTAAGCCTTGTGTGCATACACAGCTAAGCTTATGTAGGAGTATGGAATAGAATAATAGGCATTCAATCATTTACCTTACCTTACCTACCTTTACCTGCCCAGCTAGGTGTGTACCTTGTGTACGTACCATGCCATTTAAACACTGCAGCTGCATTCATACACAGTGCTATGCTATAGATGCATTGTATTGTATCCTATGAACAATTGTGAGTGTTAGAGTTTCGAGTGGTCATACGATGTGATCATACGACAGCAACAGCAACAAATCGTCATGTTCATGTGCAACATTTTGCCTTGGGTGTAGGACGTAGAGTAGCATTGTAGCATTCATTCTTACATTTAGACCAATCCACTTTTCGTCTTGTATAAGAATATGGAAATCAAAGCACGTTTAACTTCTCTATTCTACAGACAGCCTTTGCCATTCGCATTTACAACAATTATTAAAGTAAACGCGAACCCTACGCTTTGTCTCACATATTATGTACACAACAAATAGTGTAGTCATTTTTATCATTTCCGAGATTCTACACGGCAATTCATAATTTCGATGAGAAACTGGGTTATCTTTTCAATTTTATTAATTTTTGAAATAAAAAAGATTAAATCTATCATTTTATCTTTTAGCGTTAGCAACTTATTTTAAGTTTCATACTGGTGGCATGGTTTGCCTTCTTCTTCCTGCATTGATTAATAGTGTACAATTAATCCCTTGACCAGTCTGGCTTATAATAAAATAAGCAGGATTTTCCATTTCCTTACAATATTCGACATATTATAGTTTAAAATATTTTTCACAGGTACTGGTTGATCATTTGTGTGTACATGCTTATGGTTGCTTTTAGGTATTAATGCAAAAATTAAGAAGATATAATGTTAGTCACATTTAGTGAGCAATCCATGATAAAAATAATATGCTTTACTACAATGCACAATGCAAACCTTGAGGGAATTTTAATACTAGTTAATGAATACTATATTGTATGCAAATATAGGTCGTAGTTGCACAAATGTTATATTCTGCAGTTTTCGGAATTGAATGCTGTTATACAACAAATTGAGTCTGTTTTGTTATCTGGCACTTCAAAATGAATATTAAGTTTTTCTTTTTCATTGTTAGCTCACTATATATACAATAAGAATCATTCAATTATAAAATACTATCTAATAGAGTGTATACACTCTATTAGATAGTATTTCTACTATTCCTATAGGAGAATGTTTGCATAAAATAACGCACTAAGGGCACTTGACTATGTAAAGTCAGTGATAATAATATCATTTTATAAGCTATCCCATTATATAAGACAGTAATCTAAAGCTTCAGTCATTTTATTATTTATATACTCAATTAAATATTACCTTATCTTTATTATTACTGTATTCACTAAAGACATAACTACAGTTAAGTGTAAATCAAATCCATTGATGATTCGTTTCATGAGTAGTGGAGAACTCTGACATTAACTTTAATTTGTTGCAAATACAAAAAAATAAATTCATAACCCAAAAAACTAGAGATTAAACTACTATATATACAAATTCATTTCCCTTAGTGCATATAGAGTTTCTTTGATATTTCAATTTCTATAAATATAGAAAAAGTAGATTTTTTTATATTGCAAAATTGAATGAAATACATATACTGATAAAACGAAAGGTAACTTGGTTTACATTGAAGATAATTCAATTTTGTCTCAAGTTAAAATGTGTAACATTTCACATTTTAACTTGAGACAAAATTGAATAGCATTATGTTGTTCTTCCTAATACAACTTGAAAAACATTTTCACATATCGTACTGTTATTATTAGAAATTATTTATTTGCTAGCTAAGAATACAAATGAATGATGAATAGCACATTTAATTGTAATACGTTACTATATTACTACATATGAAAATCTCATACATAGCAAATGAGACTGAAACTTTGTGCTTTATGAGATGAGTAATTCTATTCTAACTATACCCAGTCAGCAATAAACGTCATGAACAAATATATTTACATGTAGGCATGTTGTATTTGTACGTGTGTATTCAAGCTACAGGTGCTTATTCATCGCACAATATGAGTCAGACACAATCGCAATCTCACAGTGACAATTTATTTTGCATACTACAGGTGTTATACATATATTATTATCTAACTTCACAATCCTATTATGTAATGTATTGGCGTGGACTTGAACTTTGTCGTGGGATGATGTATGCGCTTTTAATACACTATACATCATAATATTTGCTTTACATGCAATGTATTTATGTATTTTGCACTATGAGAAAGGGAATTTAAATGTTTAAAGGCTGTGAAAAAGCGCTGTACGATAATAATGTGTACTTTGTAGCACGTGCCATACCGGTAGGTACGACTTTAATTAATAATCATTGAACTTTTTGCGTGGACCATTTAATTGAGATTTTATATTCCAAAATGTTCAACTTTCAATAGAAAAGTAAGCACATTATTATGTACCTGGTTGTTATTATATTGTTGTTGTTCATTTAGTAAGAGATTTGCAAATATTATGTAATCATAAAACGTAATTACTTATGTGTTGTTCTTCACATCATGATTGCATTTATTTCCCAATACATTAATTTTTCAGATGAGAGTGTAATAAACTCAATGACCATATTTTTTCTATAGAGTAAGATAAATCACGAGTAAAATGAGAGGGTTACAAATTGCAAATATATCGTTCAGATGATTACTATTATATCACATAGTATGTCTTCTTTGACAGCAACAAGGTATTTGTGCGATAAAAACGTACCTATCGTATTGAAAGAAAGTATCAAAGTCTGCGTTACAAGGATGGAAGGTTAATGTCTTTAAATCTCTTTCTAACTGCTAATTAATGACAGAATAGCTTAAATAGAATTCCGATTCGCCGTAAAACTGAATCAAGAATTATTGACTGATTATGAGTTCATTAAGACATCAGTTTAGCTTTAACGCTAGAGATAAGTGAGTGAGTTTTACATGCATTTAATATTATGTGTCTGTAAGTGTGTTTGTGTTTTCAAAGTTCATTCTGATAAAGTGTGAACATTTCCATGTCATAAAACTAGTAGATGTAGTTTTCTTTTCATTTTAAGGCATAATATTATTTGATGAGTTTTGAAGATATCTTTAACTCAACGATACATAAACGAGGAATAAACTTTTTAATCACTTTTATTTTTTGCGTCCAAGTCATCGGTTTAATCACACGTTCAAGCATGTTGTGCTACGTTGTACATAATAATTTGTCAGCATATTCAGATTATCAGACATGGCAGATTATTAGGTTTCGATTTGATTAAATGGGTTTATCAAGTCCAAAGGCTATTTCTAGGCAAAATCAAGGATCACAGTTCACCACTGCCATTCATAATAATCATATCAATAATTTTAAGTCGATTTTTATCTAAATCATATAAACACAAGGAAAGAACGGATCGGAACGAGTTAATACCTTTTCTACCTTGTTCCCAATCGACATTTGACATAATAATTAATTGCAAAAACGTTATGCCTGATAGCGAAACTGATCAAATGCAAATAAAAATTGCGTTCTTTATCTACATTTCTTACAAGTTCAACGAATTTATAGCCACATATTATAAAAATATATTTAAACTTTTGAACTATTTTGATTGTTTATTAATTTAAGTAAATACATGGAATGTCATCAAATGTTTTGTGCGTCCAAACAGATCTATATAGAAAGGAATGTTGATGCCGCAAATTTCAGTACTATAATATGTGAAATGTAAAAATGGTATTGTTTGGAAGATAAATTGATGACTGGGTTGGGTTTCCTTCTTAGTTAGGGTTGCTGATCATACATAACATGAATAAGACAGCGTAAGTAGCCAAGTCGCCTTCATACATAGATAATAATGTTTCTTGTGTCTTTAATCTGTATATTATTCACTCTTTACAGCGAGTACATTACACACTACCAACTCGTATACATGTCGTATGCGTCCAATCTTTGAAGAGGTCATCTAGATATAAATTCTGTAGTACAGTATGAATCATTTTACTGTTCACAAGGGTAGGCGTCCCATCCCAATTTTTTATAATTTAATATAATAAGAATCTTTCTGTTTGCAAGAGCAGGCACCTCATGCAATTTAATTACCTACTTATGAAGTTGGAAAATGTCTTAAATTGCGTTGTATACATTGAGCTGTCAAGATGGCCAAAAATATATATTAAGCTATTTATGTCGCTTATGCAATATTTCTATTAATTTTGAATGGGAAGTATATAAATAATATCTGCACTTGCCAACATTTATAAACTTTTATATATTTTATATCAATACGTATTATGCTTTACGTAAAATTAATTTCTGTGTAACACAAAGGTTTTCAAATAATTCTTCCTGCTCATTTGTTGAACTACATGTACATGATTTTTATTACAGTGCAGAAATTGATTACAACAAAATTTTGCAACATAAAAATTCTTAGACAGTTTTAAGTCAAGGAAATTCCTTATTGGCAGAATGTGTAGTTATTGTGTAAAAAGACTACAAAGAAACTAAGTTATTAATTCTGGTCTGATCTGAGTTAGACAGCCAATACTAACTAACATTCCAGTGTGCATAAATCGGAACGACAGTTATCTGGGGAATTCGAATGTATTCCCTTAGATTGATTAGCTATAAATATATTACATGTTAGAAATATATTAATTTTTATACTATTTACACAACGTTATATCAGGCTTACTGTTTTCCTTTGTTCATAGTTGGTTCTTCAATGGAATTTTGCAGATAACTGCTAATATATAATTTTCTTTCTGATATGATGAATTTAGCAATAAATATAAAGGGTTTAGTGTTCTGCCTTGTTATCATGTGAATACATATGTACATACATTATAAGGTCATCTTCTTGCTTACATTGAGAAAGTGTAGGGACATCTGTTAATGTTAAGTGCACAAAGATTCATAATATATAACACATTTCTTTGATAATGTCGAAGATTATCGATCTATCAAATGTCAGTAGTAGTGTGATACTGGCTGAGACAGTTAACAACATTGTATACAAAATTAATTATATTATATTCATAGCATCTGCGTTCTATGGTGTTTTCAATTCATAAATGATCTAATCAACGATTGGTTTAATAGCAAATGTTTTTCTAGGCCGTTGATTTTTATAGTTATTGATAATAAGTGATATGTGATGACGGAGCCAAGAGTTTTGAAACGAGGGTTTGGCCTGACCAGCCAGTGAGCAAAATTCTTATGTGTGGAAAAGTAAATGAATCTCACAGGCCAGTGAGGTTTAGCAAAAACTATTTAACTACTGATTTTCCTCGTACATTCCGTTTCATTAATCTAAGAAAACATTCAATAGACGTAATACGTATTGTCAGATGCGTTCATGAGAGTGAATATAGTTCATAGCAATAATATTAATGGTGTAATTATATAGAGAACTAGTTTTTACTTTGCACACAACATGCTCCAGTATAATTCCTTCTTTTACGTTGTGCACATGAAAAATTTTACGCTTGTTGCCTCGAAGATAAAAGTCATTTATTTATATTTAAGCAAACCATTAAGAAAGTATTAGTACACGACACATGCTATAAAGTCGTATACTAACTACGGCATTATTGATACACATATTACATTATGTATACCTACATTATTATGTTGATACTATAGTAAAACAGTAAATTATTATTACTGTGCTGACTGCTGCTATTATTTTTATAGCTATAATTGCAAGCTGAATAAGTGTAAGTGTAATCTTGCTTCCCAATTGCTGAAACATGAGAAAGACTTAACACAATTTCACATACACATACTTTGTTTTTTGCTCAGCCTGATAGTGGAAGTGGATTACGTACAATACTTCGTTAGCGAGCATTATGCTTCATATTCCTTCTGGTCTAGTACCAGCGCAAAAAATCTTGTATTTTAGCAGTGTCTTGTGTAAAGTGGTGCCCTGGAATGAATTTTAGTAGATCGTAGATAACAGCACTACAAGATATACATTAGCTTTCAATATAGTTTTACACAGATATTACGTAGAATGTACATGCTCAGTTGTCTCATTGAGTGCTGATAAATATTTCCTTTGACTTTATGCTGTTGATTAATACATTTGAGGTATAGTACCAAGTTGCTAAAATTCTTCCGCCATAGATTGAAGTCAGTGCTTTACGTGATTATTAATCCTCAAATTATTAGGTATCGAAAGAGAAAATGACAGAAAAATAAAAATTATTATTATGAGCAACTAAAATCCACAATTTTCAAAAATAGAGACGCCGGTATTAAAATGAAGTTACATTGGTCCATAAATCCGTTTAATTGTTTCATCACTCTGAGAATAATATAACATTATTGCTCACTAAGAAAATGACGTTGCGTACCTCTAGAAAGTACAACATTTACATTATTTATTTTTATATTTGTTATTCATTATGCCAATGTATAATGAAAGGATGTTGATTACAAAATTTGTCATTAAATAATGTCAGTTTTAATTGTGAAGTACATTGTGTACAATATGTTATGTCTGACTAAGAGTCTTAACAGTTTTAAATATAGTGTTCATGCAACAACATATTATTGCGTTATAATAGTATGAAATATACGAGACAATGCATTTACTGTGGACGCCTTAGACTTTTGCAGTAGTAAATAACGTATAATGGTCTACTTTTATGAGTATTTTGCTTGAGTACACTAACGAAATCAAAGACATACATACAATACAAATACAATGCTTAAAAAACCTTAGATGAGTGATAATGATAACGACAATCCATTGCCACAACTCTGCCAACTGCAATGACTCTGACCGCAGTGCCATGCTGATTGCCGAAATAGCGAACAAGCAAAATTGTAGAAAAGCATTTTACACATTCATATTTACTTGACTTGGTGACTTTATAACTTAAGACTAACTAAGACGAAGACAAAGCAAAGCGCCCATGCGAATGTGTTATCTTTCTTTCACATTCATTTTTACGACACGAGCAACATTAATGCGCAGTTGTTTTATTGTGGTTAAGTCGATACGATGTTCTAATTTGTTATCAATATCTGCGGCAGTAATTATATTATTAGCCACCACAAATACAATCTTGTGTATGAAAAATGTCCACAAAAATACACTTGTACTTGCCCTGCGATCTCCACTAATAATGGTGCACACAGTAAAGCTATACTGTACTCATGAATTATTTTTAGTCAGTCAAATAAATGATTAACTCATAGTAATTATAAAAAAAAATCAGAAGCGTGTGTAGTGTTTTTATACGTACTTAAACATCCTTGTTGCAAATAAAAATGAAAGTTAACGTTGCAGCTCTTTTGCGTATTGAGACAAACAACGCCTACAGAAATCACCAATTGTATTCTACAGAACAGTTCAGTTCAGACAACTGCTATTATTACGTAGAATGTGTAATCTTGAGGTAGAAGAGCTACAAGTACAACCACAAAAAAGTGTGTAGCATTAGGTATGATGTGATGCTGCATAAATAAATGTTAATGTTTACTAGGTAGGGAGGTTGAGGTTGCATACTTGGTGCTAGTACCTTCAATCATCAATATCAAATATGAATGGTCTTTTTAGAATGTTAGAAATAAAAATGCATTTAAATATTACATTCGAGTTAGTAGGGCTATAATTTAGTAATGGCCAAAGTAGTTGAACTTGACGTTAGTTTTATATGTACATAGTATTATTTAAAATTAATATAATTAAATTTCACAGTGTGCGAAGGTTACATTTAAGATTCCGAGAATCCATTACGCCTGCGAAATTCACTGGATAAAATATTTGTTTATTTTTATTTGTTGTAAAATGTATCATGGTTGTCTGATTTTTCCTAACTAATTATGCGTGCCTAAGTGTACAGACAAAATAGCGTAGTATAAGATAATTTTTGTATATTCTCAGACAGAAAAGCAGTCCATCCTTATCGCTTTCTTTTTGTAACGTTTTTCACATTTTCTGTTGTAGGAGAACCCATCCAGTACAAACAGTTGTTAGGTACTTTTCGATCCTCCACTCTGTCGGTTGACACCATATACCATATGCATACCATTATAACTTTTGTATATAATAAACAACATGCAACGTTCACTACTACTGCCCCATTCAATTTTGCAACGTGTTTGTATGCAGTACAGTTTGTGCTATAGTTAATTATTATTCCTCTGTCCTACAATTGTTGTCTGGTGTATATAAAGGTTGAAAGTCCTTGAGATTGTTGTTCCAAACTAGAAGCAACACAAGGAAAATAACTGCGCATTTGGCATTTATATGATTTGGGACTGGGACACACTCCTTGGTAAACCCTTTCCTGGTCCAATAGAAATTCTCATCTTGAGAAACACCCCCAGAAGCTATATAAAATGTTGTTGACTTGGGGAACGGGCTTTACACACAATAACACACACTCGTCTCATTGTGAGACGCAGTCTAGAAGTGAGACAGAAGCATCTTCTTTGCTTTTAATGTGCTCTCACTACTCACGGGTTACTTTTAACAATAATACACGAACATATTATTATTATCTCTGACGCATTGTAATTCTATAGTAACGCAATACAGACAATCCACCATAGTAACTCGAATAAGAATATCATGTCGAGTAAAATTAAAGCATCTAACTAAACGTAACAACTTCGTTACAGTAACAAACATGATACTTTATTATAAGTGGTACGTAGTTAGTATACAATATCATCTTCATGAAAAATAAGTTTACGATACGTGGACCAGCTACAACCAGTGGTTGTTTGGAAATGTTTGTCCATTAGCTTCCAAAAATTCCAAATCATGTCTGGTTTTAATCGGCTAACAATAATAAGCTGATCATTTAAGACTGGAAAAGAGATCAGTACATATTTTTTGGATTTTTGTGTATGTATTTAATCTACAAAATAAGCATTTTACACATCAACATGTATTTGTATATATAATATCAACGAATTGGTTGTCAGATAACAGTGTTGTACAAGGTGGTTGATTTTACTGTAAAATTTGTTTTCAAATGATAGAGAGTTTGGTCAACAAAACAATAATCTCATAACAACCCCGTCCATGATTCATTCACTTATCAAATGCCTCCTGCGTCTTATTAAACATTGTAGCGGTAGGGGTATGATGAGTCATGAGTTCAAGACGACTCAGCATACATAAATGTTTCCAATTATAATCTGTAAAGCCGTAAAACTTTCCTTCGGATTTTTCTTCTTCCATCTGAAATCAAGGATAGCTTTCTTTAAACAATGGCAATGGCTTAGCATTTTATATACATGCATCTGGTTTAGGGCTGTGAAATAAAATAGTAAAGATTATTATTCATTTACTATATAGGTAGATAATCAAATGCATGTGTATGTATGTATTCGTATTTTAGTATATTTGTTTCGCTGTTTATTTTTTAGTGTTCCAAAGCTGCAGGAAAATACAATGCACAATAAAACATTGAAACTATAGCAAGCTTTGGCAACGATACGTGAAGGTTGCTAAAATGGTACATTAGGCTCATACACGTACATAAAATATTGGGGCTACATAATTAAGATTACCTCTAACCTATTTTCTAGTTGCTATTACGTATCTGTTACGCATGTATAGTATTAAATACTTTTAATATGCCATATACCTATGTGTATGTAAACTTGTGTAGTGCTATTTCGATTTGCTAGTTTACTGATTATTTGGGATGGCATTGTCTTTGTCTATTGTAAGATTGAATACCTTGATAAGTAGGAAACCACAAACCTAATACAATAGTACTATGTAGAGACAAAGCAATGTTTAATTGAACTGTTTGAGTAGTAAATATTTAATGATTTTAATGTATTTAGTTTCAATTTAAGCTATATTATATAATGTTACTTAAATTAAACTGCTTGTTTTATAAAAACCTTGTTAAATTTGTTGCAGGTCAAATTACACGGGATGTATTGAGAATTGCGACTTTGGCGCGGTCTAAGACTTTGGGTCCTTTCAGCCCTTCCTTTAACATTCAGAAGATTCTTCGAGACGGTTTGGAAAAAGTGAGTTTACAAAATACTACAAACAAACCAAACGGGTCAGTCAACTCTATGCTTGTATACACGTTAAATTTTCTCGTACACGTGTTGACTCTTCACATTCACATTCAAAGGAAGTAAGGTTTTGGGTCGTTTACACCACCCTCACATGTGTGATGTGAAGGTGGATGCTTCTTTGGGGCGTAAATCATCGGCATATGAAATATGATTGTTGGTGTATGGAGGAGGCCAATTTACCTTGACGTAAACTATCTACCAAGACGGGATTATGGGATTATGTACTGCCTCTCTACGTAACAATAGGATACATTACTGGAAGTCTTTGTTGTAATTCAAAGCTTCACTTGAATTAAATACATCATTCCAGTGTCCAACTTTTTTTATAGTTGTATGAATTCTACAATGATCTTATAATCATCAGTACAAACAAACGTTGTATAAGCATTGGAGTTGACTTTCCATTGTTCGAGATAGGATAATCCATATAAAATGCTGGAACTAGATGATTAATGATTTGATCTCTTTTTAACAGATTTTGCCCGAAGACGCACATTTGAGAGTTAATGGGAAGTTGCACATTTCCATGACAAGAGTGTATGATCGCCAAAATGTCATTGTTTCTCACTTTAATTCAAGAGATGAATTAATACAGGTATTTAAAGCGCAACAAATAAAATTAGTTGTACGGATTTTAAACTATCAGTTGCTTATCTCAGTATTACTTGACATTCTTACGTGCATCAGTCATCAATTCAAACACCAATTACACAATACAAACGTAATGTAAAGTAAAAATATTAGTTTACTGATTAGAAAACAAAACTTTGTCGGTGAAAACATAGAGCTTATACTACTATCAAGTACATTATTGACTCAAACCATGTTTTTGTCCATTATTGTGTTTTAACATTGACTTACCAACAATGTAAATATTATGATAACAAGTTGGGACATACGTTTGGAAAACTACTGTTTATCTTTTCTTGGAATATTACTCATACTGTATCATTAGATTTGGATACAGTTTGTCTACCTTGATTTAAGTGTAGAATTGATGACAAATGTTTACAAAAAGTTTTAGCTTAAAGAATTGCTTTCGACAATCAGCACTGGGAAATTACATGTGCACCTAGCTCTTTATTAGGGGATTCGGAAGCTGGATTTTTGTAAATAAAGCTTAAATTCTAAAGACTTAATGTCCTTTTTGCGAAAATGTTAAATATAATGTATTTTACTCTATAATAATTGTCACATTGCATGATCGAACGTTCAAACTTTTTCACACTTGCTTATTTGACATCATAACAATGCTTCTTGTCGTTCATTTGCCAAAAGTCAATAATAATGTTCTATAGGTATATATTTTATTTTAAAGATTCTACTTTGCGTTTATACAAAAATATGCTTCTAAATCTTTTTGTCATAATAACACAATTATAAACAGGTGCTTTTGATCATAAATGTCTACAGGTTATTTATTTGTGGTGGCATTTTTCAATACTATATTTCTGGACTATTGTGTTTTTTAAATATGAAGGCCATTTTGTGTTCGGCGTTTATCCCACTTTTCTCGGGATTTATGCCACCTGTATTTCGTGGGTTTCGACACGTGGATGGTGGTTTCACAGATAACGTGCCTGCACTTGACGATCACACGGTCAGTGTTAACCCTTTTTGTGGTGAATCGGATATTTGCCCCCAGGATGAAACTTCCCACTTTTTCCATGTTAGTTGTAAAAAATTTATGTGTGTGTGTACATCTCAAATTGTCGTAAATGACACCATTCTACCTCAAAATTGTTTTACCAATTACCCAGTATCCTTGAGATTTGAGTTGAGACTGTTGGTACTCGAAACTTGTATTTTTATGAGAACGTAAAATGCTTTAGTGCACGTCTTTTACTGCAGTATCGGTGTGGGTTTTAACGATATTATTATGTAAGTAATGTGTAGTCTGGTTGTGTGTCATTATTATTTAACACGTAATGGTACTCGGTCTGTACTGTGAATAAGTAAACTCGTCAATAAAAAGAGACTGTTGCTTTGGTTTGTATCAAAATATGAGCATGTTTTTCTCACTCAATGGGACGATGAGGTTAATTAACAAAGCTTGTATATAAATGCTTGTACTAAACAACTGGTGGTTGTGGGATTTTTTTGTCTTGTCAACTTTTTACGGAGTTCAAGTTAAAACTGAGATTTTTTTGCCGCTAATTGAACTCTGACATATAATTTTAAGCATGTTGTGGTGTTTGTATCGTGTAGGCAATATTATGCTCTGGTTTTGTTCCCATCTTCTCCGGATGGCTGCCCCCAACATTTCAAGGTGTACGATACATGGATGGGTGTTACAGTGATAATCTACCTATTCTTGATGAAAATACCATAACTGTTACTCCCTTTTGTGGGGAATCAGATATATGTCCTCGAGATAAAACTGTTAATCTCCTACAGGTTTGATTCTTATTTATTGTGCATGTCTTTATTTGTATTAGTAGTTTAGACTGATGAGTTACAAGTTGTCAGTGTGATTCCTATTCCTTACTCTACTCTACATCCTAAATCTCAACCTACCATTTGTAAAGGTATGTGCAAATTACAGTCGTACTTTGAAACTAACTTGTGTTTTCACTATATTCCACAGGTGAATCTTGCCAATACTTCCATTGAACTATCTCGGCAAAATTTATACCGTTTTTCTCGGACACTCTTCCCTCCTAAGGCTGAAATACTGTCAAAGATGTGTCAACAAGGATTTGACGATACTCTAAGATTTTTAGCCAGAAATGACTTAATTGGATGTGTGAGTTGTATGACTACTGATACTTCCATGAGTTTGGGACGAGAACTTGATGAGATGGCCACGAAGAATTACGATAGAATTATGTCTGAAGAATCATGTCACCAATGTAAAGTCCAAAAACAAGTAAGTGTTTAAAATTATAAATGATACGCTAATTGGATACGATGCAAATAAATGTTTAATCTCAAACTTTAGGTCATATTACTCAATTTGCAATTTGTATAACTATTCAAGGAAGACAAGTTTAATGATGGTGTACATGTTTTTAGGCGGCTTTACTTGATAGTCTACCAGAGACTGTAGTCACAATTTTACAAGATGCAATTGAATCTGGAAATAAGGGACTACTGAATTGGCTTTTCTCTCATCAAAGCGTCCGAATCCTATCTCTCATGTCCTTGCCTTGTATTCTTCCAGCGGATATGGCCTATGCAACCGCATTGAAACTATTTGAGACTGCACCGAAATTGACTTATAATCTAAGAATTCTGAGCGAAGCCGTAATTCAGATAATAGCCGAAGCATTGAGTAGATTTAGTCTGTCGCCATCAGCCTACTCTGCTAAGCTTACTTGTCAACTCGCAATTACTGAGTACACTGAAGGTAAATAGACATACATCACATTTAATTCTGTGTAAATCCAGTGTCAGAAAAATAAGTACAACGTGATAACTCAAATATAACATTATGCAGATCCCGAAGCCCCTGAAGAGACAAGTATTCAACGAAAACCCTCAATCCGAAATAAAATGAACTTTGGCTTTACCCTCAACATCGACAACCGGTGAGTAATCACTTTTTAATGAATACATGATCAGGAAATTGAATTTATGGTACATTCGAATGACTAACTGATTGTACATTTTGGGATTTAGGGATACCACTCAATATTGCACTGAAAACAGAAAGCCTTCTCTAGTAGAACTTGAGGATGGTGGGGACGACACTTTTGAACGCGTGCTCACAGTAACATCTCATCAAGAAGCTCTGATGGCCTACTACTATTTGAATAACTCTGACAAATTGGAATTAGCTGAAGTGTATAACTTAAATGAAACTCATAATAATCTACCAATGTACTCTCCATCTACAGCTTCCGAAGTTACAATAACTGAAATTTAAATGTAAAAGATGTATTTCATTTCAGCTAGTATTTGTTGTTGTTGCTTCGAAAAGTACCAAACAATTCCGACCATATTTTATATACAGTACACACTGCTGCGATAATTTTAGGAGACCAATATTACTATTCGATTTACTATGTACTGCTACGTGTATGTTCTCTTGTCATTCCTGCTGGCTGGAGATTAATATTTATTTAATTACATACTCTTATTTGTGATTTAAACCCATTTTTCAATTTTATGTTTATGTCACAGTCATGTCTTGAAAGCCAAATTCCTATTACAATATACTAAGTGTAAATTACAATTATTCTCATGATTTAGTGATGTACATATTTTAAAGTGAAAATTGTACGAATAAACAATGATGTAAGAAGCATTTTGAATGTATTTTGAATAAAAGCGCTACTACAGTACATTTTAATTTGTATTACCAAGAATAACTTTATTGAAAAAGCATTGGTCATATTGAATACAAACACGTCAAACATGCAATAAATGTCACTATTTAACTATTAAATTAATAATAAAACTAAGCAAAATATTGAAAATACAACAAATTCCGATTCATTCTCAAACCATTAATAATATACAAATGAACGCTTGTCATAGTCATACAATTACACTTTGTAGTAGCATTTCGATCACTTTTTTGAAGACCCAACAAAACCAGAGAATCCCATAACAGCAGCCATTTCCGGGTCTACTTCTCCAAGGTCTGCAGATCCCGCCGCCTCATCTGCCGCTTTTCGTTTTCTTTGTGCTCTACGATCCTTTCGGTATTCTTTTGCTCTTTCCTCCTGCAATTGACATCGAAAATAATAAAAATTATTGTAGTCAATTAACGTCAAATCCAAACATTACAATAACGCATCAAGATTTGACTATCGTAAGATCAAGTAAAAAGAATACTTGTCCTTCACCTCACCACGTACGTAAAATACAACGCACCGTAGTGTAGTAGCTATCGTTGACATGAGAGCTACTGCCAATATTTGTTTTATATTTTTTAAAGGAAAACCACTAAAAACGGTGATTAAACTGTGATTTTGTGCACGTGAGAAACGTTAGGCGACCAGATATTATACCTACTGATTTTAACAGTACTGTACTGATTTTGAGTCGCTATACTGGTGTACTGTTTTTATACTGTTTTTATGAAACATGTACTGATTTTTAGCCATTATAGAAACACATGACAACAGAACATTTTTTTTTGTTATAAAAATGCAAAGAAGTGATTTTTTACGCTACGCGTTGATGCATTTTAGGATGATTTTGATCAGAATTAGCTCAATTTTTTGGCCAAAATAAAAATAATACGAGCCATTTTGCCATAAATGTGTACAAAATCATAAAAAAATCCAGGATTATTGCAATCCTTTGCTCAAGTTGATCTTGATCCAGAATACTAAAAAAAGATTGTTATGATAAAAGTGCACAAAATTGCAACATATCCAGGATCATTGTAATTTTGTAATTTACTTTGTTCAAGTTAATTCAAAATTCCAAAAAAACAGATGATTTTTCCATAGAAGTGCACAAAATTTCAAAATGTTTCGCACGAATTTGTTGCACATTAGATTGAGTTTGACTAAAAATTAGCTTACTTTTTAGCTCCGAAACCTATAACGCGTACCACTCTGATACTTTTAAATCTCATTTTTGCTCTAAAATTGCACAAATGCTGAGGGGTGTAATGATTTTTGACTTTTTAAATCTGGTCGCATTAAAGAAACGATTTCAGTGAATTTTCCATTCAAATCAATGATGGCAAGGACATTATTTGTTATTTATGAGTAGCATTATGGCATCGTGCGATTGTCAAATTAAAATAGTATCTAATTGTCTAAAAAATTAATACTAGAAAGTGAGATACATTATTGAAATATTGAAACTCGTTCCCAAACATACCTCCTCTTGTAACTCTTGGATTCTTTTATCAAGATCATACTTCTTTTTCTGCTCTGTCAATTTTTGCTTGTTAATTTCAAATCTCTGTTTTACTTGGTCCAAAGAGGATCTTTCAATTCTCATTGACATTCCCAAATTACGCTGGTCTATAATGAGTGAATAAAAAGAGAAAACATTACACATTCATAAGAGCATGCATCTATAATGCAAGAAATATAAATTGGATACTCCGTCAAATGCATAAAATAATGCTTATTGGGTAACTTACGTTTTTTCCCATTGATGTGATCAAGGAAATTGATGGAGTCCTTAACAACACAGTCACATACATTACAATAATAACCTCCAGCTTGTGACGCTGGCGTGTTTTTGGTAATGACAGTGGACTTTCCCAAGCGAGAGTCAAGATCCACTCTATAATCTCTTTGCTTCAAAAGCTCTCGTCTTTTACTTGGCTTTCCATCTTCATCATCATGTGAATCTTCGTCTGCCAATCTTTTGGCTGCTATTTTTTCGAATTCGTCTAAATCCCATTTTCTACGATGATCAGGAGCCTGAAATAAAATTGCCATAATTAATTTACAATATTATTGATGAATTGTTGAATGTTTACTTCTACCAACGAAACGAACGACTAAAGTCTGTTACTCTGTCCCTATGAGTAAGTGAAGTGTAATACTAAATTCATTGATTTTCTACAATTACAGGCTCAATTTTACCTTTAGATTTGCAATTATTTTTAAAATTTATCATCACTATAAATAAGAGATGCTTGGCAATGTGGAAAATATGTCAAAATGCAGAAAACCCCGAAATAATTATTAAAAAGTAAGAAAATAAAATTAACCATACCTGATTTGGTGTTGCCATCTTGTACAAATGTTAACTTTGGCGCCTACGAAGTGAATCTACACGTGGGAAATAGAAATCACTTTACCTCTCCAGAAGAAGAGGAAACTGCTGCGACGCACGTTGTCGAGGGATCTTCACTTTCAGATTTTGCTCCCTTTCCAGGCAGGAATGACTTCGTATTACGACGAGGTAGAAATAGAAGATTTTGAGTGGGACGAAGAGGCTGACACTTATTTCTACCCCTGTCCTTGTGGAGACAGATTTCTTATAACTAAGGTAACTTTAACTTCAATCCTACTAACATTTTTTGTAATTTTATTGATATTCCCAATTATGTACTATGTGATATGTAATAGGCAACAAGGGACTTTTGATAAGTACAGCTTTTGATGCTCCGTACTGTCCGTACACATAACACATCCAACTATTACATTTCAATACAATCAACGAATCAACAATACAGACAAAACAGAATAAAGACGACTGCCTGACACCAGGCAGAGTGTACTTATCAAAAGTCTCCCCATAGGGTGTAGGGGTATAAAAGAAGAATTAGAAGAGCAGTAATAATTAGTCGGTGTAATATCTTTCAGTTCTAGTTTTGATGTTTTGGCATATTTTGTACCTGTCATTATGTTGTATGGAATTCTTGTTCTTGTATGGTATTATTACAAATTGCACAGTTTTATCATAATAATAAGCGTTCCTCATCTTGCTGAACTGAAACACTATCATAAATTCACAAGTGATTCAGCTAATTGTAGCTGCTGTATTTACGAATTATGAATTAATGCTAAGTTTGTCAATCTAAGCATCATTCTAGAACTTTTTTTTTATTTCAGGAAGAGTTAATAAACGGAGAAGACGTGGCAACTTGTCCTAGCTGCTCATTGTTATTGAAAGTGATCTACGATCCAGATCAGTTCGCCGATACAGAAACAGAAGAGGTTTCTACAACTGCAAATCACACTAAGACTGCCACGACTGTTGCTGTTTCAGAATAGAGTATCCATCCGAATAGGTATATTATGTTGTTCCTAAAATAATGGTATTCAGATAAAAATCCTCAATTCATATCGTCCTTCATAATTACATGTTCAGTTAAATATGTATTTTTTCAAAGCCATTCGAAGTAATATATCATGAAAAATTCAAGAAAACGACCGGCAGAAGAGGAACCTCAGGATGACAAGAAGATTGAACGTGAGACGAAGCCACCAGCTTGGCGTGACGAAGATGATGATATAACGTGAGTGTCTTGTTTTGTTACTAATTACTTACATATTTCATTTGTTTGTCCTATTGTTTTTCATGTTGAAATTGTAATATTCGATAGAGATGGCAAAGGAGTGGAGGGTCGCAAAGTGTTGTATCAATCAAAGCCCGGTGCAAACTATACTAATCGATTACATGATAAGTTTGAAATTGTTTATGGTAAAAAACCAGTATGGGCGGAGAAAGCAAAACCAACAGTCTCAGCTAAAAAAGCAAACGTATGACATCAATTTACCTCATAAAGCTGTTGACTTGTTTGTTTACAATGTATTTTAATTTTGAAACTTGTTGCAGAGAAAGCAGGCAAATGATTACATGAAAGTCATGCATTTATCCGATGAAGTCAGTGATGAACAAGATATTGAAGAAGACGACAAAGAAGAAGATGATCATGACGATGAAGAAGAAAATATTGACGAAGATGAAGAAGATTTAGATGAAGCAGTAGAAGACGACGTTTTAGGATTTAGTTCTCAATCACTTGGTCGTGATTTCTGCACCCCATTGAATGAAAGTGCAAGAAACGAGGGGTCCATTATCCGAGCGATAAGTTTCAATCCGACAATAAATATAGCTCTTGTGGCTGGCGACAAAAGGATTAACCTGTATCGGGTATGTTACTTAATCCATCATTATATGAAATTACTTCCCTGTGCATTCATATTTCAATTCCTTTGTGAATGTCGCATTAAAATATGTTCCATTTATATTCAGGTTGATCCCGCCAACCGTAATCCTTGGATGTCGGACTTTACAATGGATGGCAGCCAACTTAGTACTGCAAAGTGGTCTTATAGTGGCAACGAGCTTTTCGTAAGCAGTTATGAAAACAACAGAAAATTTCTATATTGCAATCTCGAAACAGGGGACGTACAAGATTCAAAACCTGATCGTATAACCAAGGGTGATTACATAAAGGTAAACAATTCAACTGTTTTTATTTAGCTGTTTGCAAAGGTAATCATCGACGACCGTTTCTTCTTTTTTCACAATATATGTTACCTTGAAATGAACTATTACTAACACATTATTTTTGCCATGAAACCATGTAGCGTGTGGTGATGTACATGTATTCATGTATTGGTAGGTCTATTGGGAAAATAAACGATGTAATAACATTTTAATCTGTTTTTGTAGGCTATTGTAACTGACCCTTCTCAACGGTATATCGTTGCACTTGCGACTCAGGGCCGAGTCCATATATTTTCAGAAAAAACTAAGGAACACATCGATACGTTTCACGTGGGTAGCAATGTAAATGACGCTGCTTTTGATTCTACTGGAGATAAACTATACATCCAGGGTGGTAAGTTTTGAAGTTGATTATAAAATAGTCTATTAGACATTTTATGTAATTTATTTATTTTTTGTAAGTTCATTTATATCTTACATGCAACTAGTTACTTAAAATTCCAATACTAGATACATGGTTGATTGAAAAACTAACTCTATTTATGGCTTTTTCAGGTGACTCCCACGGTATATATGTGTACAATATGGTCAGTCGTACCATTATTGAAGCGTTTGATGAGTTTCAAAACTATACAGCGAGGGGACTTGCGATGAGTCAAAACTATATGGTGTGCGGATCAGTATCCGGAATAGTGAGTGTTTATGAAACTCCGAAAACGAAACAAAAGCCCAAGCTCTTGAAGGAGTTTAAAAACCTCGTTACGCCCACATCCTCCTTAGTTATCAATAACACTGAAGAAATTTTGGCAGCAGCGTCAAACTCTAATGAAGACGCCTTCAAGCTTGTATATTCCAAATATGTTTTATCGTGTTGTTTAAATCTGAATTGATTATGACTTGCTAATGATAATTGGTTATATTTGTTTCTACCGTTTAGATGAACCTAAATATGATGACAGTGTTTCATAATACACCAAATGGTCTCGGAAGAGTGAACAGTTTGGATTTCTCCCCAAATAGTGGCTACATGGCCGTCGGAAATAATCGAGGGAAAGCATTTCTGATTCGCTTGAAGAAATACGACAAATACTAATTTTTTGTGTTGGCTATGATATTTTTACTATTTATAAATAACTCAAAACCTATCCGTCTTGTACAATAATATAGAAAATAAATATAATGCCTGTTATATTTTACCTGTACAAGCTCATGATATTACAATTAATCCCATTAAGATGGGAATATCAATCATTGGCTCCAAAGAAGCGCAAAATTTCTTGCATAAGCGCATCTCACGCTATTAATTCAGTAATGATAACTTCATACATTACATAATTTCTTGCATAACTATTTATTAGATTAGATTAGCATGTTCGTTAGCAGATTTGATTAATCAAATTGAGTGTTCAACTCTTTATTAGAGCTCACTGACACTTTAAACTATATTACTTATTTGGTTTAATCACTGAGAGGTATTTATTTGTGCTTCCTATTTCTGTGGCCATTTGTAATGTTTGTCAAGTGAATTTTTGAAAGCATTTATTGAGGAAACACACTTAACATTTAAGAAGGCAGATTATTCCAATCATTTATGACTCGTTGTGTAAAGAAGTGCTGTCTTACTTTACGAGCAAATTTTTTCTTTAATAATCTCGGTGCGTTTCTACATTCATTGTCAACAGTGAAGAAGCTGGCCTCGCAATATAGGAGCATATAGTGGGAGCTTAATTTTCTAAAATATTACAGCTTTCAGAGATTTACATGATTTAAAACATACAGAAAATATAAAACCATTTATTCTGTTGCACCGGCAAACTGGCCAATTCTCTCCCCTGAAATGGCATGAAAGAGGTTGTTTTGGCATATAAAAGTGAATAAACTTGAATTAGGTAGATGCATTTTTTGTTGATTTGACCCAAATTGGTTCAATTTTTTTGTGCTACGAGATTACAGACATTTGCACTTCATATATAGATTTTGCCATCCCTGATATCGATTTCTGCATATGACCTTGATGTAACTAAATTACAATTCCCCTACAAGCTACAAGGTTGAAGGTTCAAAACAGCGTCCGGGTAATCCGTTTGATGTCTGTATTTTACATGGTACACAAATCACGCAGATACGCAAAACAAACAGCATCTCCTTCCCAAGTTCCAACATCCCAACTCTTCACTTCCCGATTCAAGGAACTACAACAACCAAGCAGACAGCCCCGCAGAAATACGTAATACTCGGCCCACACAACTCCTGGTTGTCTTGGTGCTAGATTCGACTCCACTCAAACAACAGCCAAGTTTTCATCTTGAAGTTGCAATTGCAACTTGCACAAGCAACTGAAACTGAACTGACATCAACAAGCTGCAACGAACAGCTGAACACAATTTTCAGTATTTCAATTTCATCTTTTATTACACATTATTTGAGTTAAGAGTTCACAACAGTGTTTTCAAAAATTTACAAGGAACAGCTAAACACAATTTTCCATATTTCAATTTCATCTCTCAGTACACATTTGTTGAATTGAGAGTTCACAACAGTGTTTTCAAGTCAAACATCTACATTCTACAAGGAACAGCTAAACATAATTTTCCATATTTCAAGTTCATCTCTCATTACATATTAATTGAGTTGAGAGTTCACAACAGTGTTTTCAAAAATCTACAACCTACCCAAGGAAGCGTATTTCATTTTTCAAGATTTAAAGGTAAAACAAATGACAACTACAATAATAATAATGTAAATATTATTTTTGTAAGTCAATCAGTCAATACATGTTACGCTCACTCAACGTTCAGTCAACTCATTGTTGATTGTTTTATCTAAGGGCCAGCGACTTTATTTGTCATTTTTTGTTTGTATTGGGACTTTGTGTCTGCTGATGTTTTCACGGTCAATTCACAGTTAGCAAATGGTAGTGTCAGCATGAAGATTTAATGTTGATTGAGTGAAACATAAGGTGTAAAGGAAAACACGTTGTTACAAATGACAAATTAAATTATGGAGTTCATTTTCACAATTTTATTCATTTATTGACTAGTTAATCAATATTGTGGTAAATATTTGGTCAGCTTAGCCGTAGATTCAATAGTGCATATGTGTATTGTATTTATTCTGAATTATTTAATATTCAATATTGGATGACGAAAATAAAGCGAATATTCCCTTTGCATAAATGATTGTCCTCCCTTACTAGCCATCAGCAACTAACAACAAACTGTTTTCGTACATTTTATTACCTAGTACATTACTGATTACTTACCATAGATAGTTATTCGTGACATGATGGGCATATTTGAGAAACGTTCAAAGAAAGACTGATTGTTATTGGGTGTAATATAAAATATTATGGTCAATGTATGTGCGGTTAATGTCATTTTGATTTGTTTTTAAATATCACTAGGGTTCCCAGATTCAGAACTATTTTGGCATAGTGAACATTTGTTTATTCTTCAACCAACATCACTTCCACATTTTTCACCAATTCTTGAGATGTATTTCCTCTTTTTCAAAGCCTAATAATGCCGTTCGAAAATATCAACACCGATTTCCTCGATGTGAGTTATTATTCATTTTATCTCATTACTGGTGAATATGACACCATATTGTATATAGTGTAAATTGTATTATTCTTGTTTTACATTTCTTGATGTACCTATAATATGTCTAGGAGGATGCAGCTACGTCAGATAAATTCCCTAGGTTCCTTAGAACTTGTCTTAATGATATTAAAAGAACGATCCCCGCAGGATCAGTTTTGCAGCTTCAACAGATCTTAAATATATCCGTGCCGAAGGAAGATCGTGAACTTCCTCGCTCGTATCATCATGGAACAGATGTTCTCAAAGTTGTCTTAAGTGATGGCGACATTAATATAAACGCGCTCCTGTATCAGTCATCACCAGAGCTAAGGTACATTAAGTTATTACGATTTAATTGAAAATTATAATTTGATATACACGTTTGGCGAATATGATAATTACTTATTTGGCGTATAACAGGCGAATCAGCAACTATTAACAATTTCGTAAATGGTTCTAATTAAATTATAATAATTACGTACAACACTTTATTTACAGTATGAACACACCTCCCGGTACCAAAATTCGGACAACAAAACCTGTTTTGGTCTCATTCGGTACATTTAGTCTTTCTTCAGACGTATATGAAGTGTTGGGTGGCCATGTAACAAAATTAGTGGATAAATGGACTCTTCAGAGGAAGTTTAATGTGAAACAGGAGTGGGGTTACAACAGTGTTGGGGTTAGTACTGGAGGACCACCTCAATGGAAGCCATTTGGTTATAATGCCACAGCGGGCATTGATGTTGCAGCTTTAAGAAAAATGAAGGTACGTCATTTAATTAAAAACATTTTCTTGGGATTATTATGGCGGTATTTTATGTATTGCTTAAAATTGCATGTTACTTAATGAATGATATTGTCAGTTGTCAGTTGTCTGCCAACTTTCATTTATGATTTTTCCTAAATAAAAGAAATCCCCGATTAGAGTGAACAATGGAGTTCGAAATGGAATCGTACTATTTCAAATTCTATAATGTAAATGTATTCGTTTTTAATAACTATTTTCACATTGAATCATGGTATGAGCCTGGTCTTTGCCTACCATGAATCTCAATTTACTATTAAAATGCGGTTATTACTTATTTTACATTGAAATAATTTACGCTCAATGAAAACTTTTACAAATGCAAATCACAAAATGTCAAAACTATAGTACTAAAAATCTTGATATTAATTATTTCTTAATAGAATTTAGACAAATTGAATGTGAAAATAGTATTAATAACCGAATTCAACATTCGAATTTAAAATAAATTAGTTAAAAACTTTAATTTTAGCAAAAATATGTCCCACATGTCTGTATTTCAGACCAGCTTTGATAGCATATAATAATTATGACATTCTTTCACTCCTTTTTGCTGTACGAACTAGTTGTTGTATAACATTTTCTTTGCTTTTGTAGGCTATGGATATAGTAAACGAACAAAAAGAAGGTTCCAAACAAGGACAATCCAAGAAGACTCAGTTTGACGTCCAAAGGGATCAGGCGCTGGAAGAAGTACGAGACAAATCTCTTAAGCAAAACTGGTGTCCTCCGGCAAAAAATGTAAATAAACATAAGACTATTATAATAAGCATGGGAGTACCAATGCGAACCTGTTATAAGGAATTGTGTACTAAATATAAAATTTATTGGGTTTAGTTGATGGACAAAGAATTAGTTGATCTTTTGAATGAGGGCTTTCCTCTGGAAGAAGCTGAGGAAGCTCTGAAAAAATTCAAAAACCCTAAAAAAGCTTTACAACATCTTAAGGTTTGTTCATTGTTACAAAATATCAGTTAAGGAATAAAGTGTCTAAAATAATTTGATATTACTCAGGACACCAATCAAGTAACAAAGTTTCGTGAGGAGCAAAAATCTCAACCTAAGGAAAAAGGAAAATGGCGTAATAACAGAACAGACGATGAGGATGCAGAAGTACCTCGAGAATACCAACGCCCAACAAAAAGTATCTCTTTATTTGGCTTCATCGAGCAACACATTAAACCGGAAGCTACAGCAACCAAAACTGATTCTTATGGTCGTGAGGAGGGCATGGACGAATTGCAGTTAGCTCTGAACATGTCGGTCAAAAGTTATAAGCAGGAGAGTCAGCGTATGAATTCAAAATATGATGGAGAGAACGAGTTTCCCAGTTTACATGATAAGTTTGCAAGAAGCAAAAGCGAAAACAATTTTCAAGGGAATAAAGCTACTCAAAATCGTAATTTTGGAAATGGAAGCGCCCAGTATTCCACCAATAATTATACAAAGCAATCTCCAAGACATCAAAATGAGTATGCAAGTCAACGTGCCGCTCCAGCCAGAAAAGATTACCAAACGAATAGCAGACAACAGGAAACGCCTGTCAGGCACACAAAAAACAATAGAGAAAAGGATTCGGATTACCGACAGGGTAACTCTTCAAACAAGCCAACAGATTACCGGCGACCAGGCAATGATTATAACGCTAGGCCAAATACGACTAATGATTACTCTCAACATGACTCAAATCGTGGAAATAACTACTACAGACGAACCAATGATCCGCAGAGCACTGTATTTGGCGAAGGCAACAGGCACCAGCTTCCAAACCGCACATTCAATGCCCACCAGATGGGAACCGCCGTTGAGATTGAACGTTCCAACGCTACTCATAGCATATTCTCAAATTCAGCTGATGTCAACCGAGGACGAGATGATGGTTCTCCATTCACAGAGATGAACCATTTTCAATATGGCGGAAGGGAGGATGATAGAACTTTCAACCAGAAGGGAAAAAATGAATTTAGATCCGGAGGATCTGGAAAGAGTGGAATTAATAATTACAGTGGATCTGAATCATCTGGAGGAACCTCAGGATGGCGTAACACCGACAACAAAGGGAGTAATGATTACAACCGAGAGTATGCACATACAGGCTATGGTCCGCAGCAAACTGCAAAATCTCTCCAGCCGAGTTATGAACCACCTAGGACTTGGGGCGAAACATCCCAGACTAAGTACACAGAAAGCCAATCGAAATATAATAATGAATACACGTCCCGTGACGATCCGCGTGGTGGATATGATCGTCACCGTAAGGATATTCCAGACAGAAAGGCTTCCCAGTACAATCCGAATCCGGATAATTCTGCTGAAAATTCTTATAACAATTATGGATACTCTAGTGCTAATCCGTATGAAACTTCTTCCAGCAATTACTCTCGCTCGTATGATCAGTTTCATAATCAAGCTCGGACATATTCTAATTCTTCCGGACCCTCGAATTACCAAAATGAGTACTACCCTGATAGTACATCGAAAATGGAGCCCTACGGTTCATCATCAGCAGAAAGATCTTCGAGTGGTTACAATCCTCATGGCCAAAAGAGTCAGGAAGACCATTTTAATTACACACACCAAACAATGGTTTTCACACGTTCTTCGAATGGCGGTGGAAATCAGCAAAGTCATCAAAATGATATGGCTCAGCTTGGAAAAAGAGTGAAAAATATGGAATTGGGACCCAATACATCTGATCCGTTCAAGAATTATCAGAATAAAACTGGCTATAACAATCACTATTAGTGTCCACATTCATCTAAACCGGTAAGATTTTGACTATGAACCATTTTTCATAATTGCGTTTGGAATGAGTAATTAATGGATATTTTCTACTTTTTAGATTAAACGCAAACTAGCGCAACAGTGAAAAAGGATTCGAATTAAACTAGTGGCTGCAGTCTATTTTTCATAGCAGCCCTACTGTGTTCCAATATGATCGTAATCAAAAATTAATGTGGCAGACAACCGAGTGAAATAATACTTTGTGAATTGGCTTATTGTTTAAAATTATTTGTTATTTTGTAAATCGTGTATATTAGAATTAGTATTTAAATATGTCAAAAGTATATTGTTATTTATCATGAAACAGCTCTATTGCTCCAACATTTCAAAAAATGCAAAAGTTAAAATATATTTTCTCAACCACAATCTCCATCGTCCCTTAATTTTAATTGAAATATCAAAACAATGTGGTAGCGTTTCCGTCTGGGTCATGTTATCTTATCTATAAACCTGCGTAATTGTTGTCGTGTTTGTATTATAGATGTTATTTAGTTTGCTACCTAATCATATTGTGTGAACTTATAATATACTAGCAGATGATAAATCTTTGTTAATGAACGAATTCATTGAGATGACGGATATTAGGTATAGGGGTCTGCCTCAGCCAAGGGACGCACGATGGCTCCCACTCGTAATAGTGAATAAGACTTCGACTGGCAGATTTTTTCCTGCATAACCTACTCCACGTTCATTTGGAATTTGTGAAAAATCTGTTACCCGTGACCCATGTTTTAGAAACGGGTGTAAGTTATCGATAAATATTATCACAAAATCTACATTTTAGAAAAAAAATCTCGAGATTCATGTAAGATAATGTTTTCTCTAAATGAAGGCGAGAAGCTTTTTTGAGTTAATTGAAATAGGAATAAATATAATTACTAAAGTAAATCATCTTTTCAATAGTATCTGGTCCCATTCCCGAATACATTTATGTAATGCATCCTCACAATACATGCAATCGCATACCAACAGGTTATTGTGATGTTTGTTGCCAAAATCTGATATGTACGACAGTATAAGATTGATATAAACCGTACAGTGTAATCTATGAAACTACTAATGATGACTGATACCGATGATTAAAGCATGTACACCATATTATTAATCTAATGAGAATTGCCATTTAAACTCGCTATTAGTTGCTGAATATTAGAATAGTGTAGTATGAGTCAATAAAACAAAATGTCTCAGTATATTTGTCAAGAATTTTACTACCGAATGTCTCATTGCTAATAACCAAGCAAAGAACCTACCAACATTATATTGTGATTAGCACAATCCAAATAATTTACACTGAAGATTTGATATCTTTCAGTCTGTGTGCCAGCATGTTAAAAAACACCATCCGTAACTCCGTAATTAATGTAGTCGACAACAATTGCAATGTAGAAAATAGTCTTGTAACTTGGGTTTGTTGCATAGCTCTTGGTATTTCAACACCAAATTGCACGCATTGAACAAAATGGCATACCTATTTATTTATTTATGGACGGACAGAAAACAGTTTAACTCTCATAAGGCTAGGAACTACATGGTTCGAAATTTAATTCGAATTAAATGTTCGGATTTTGGATCTAGTCCGGTCGGATTGGATATAATCGTATAATATAACTTGATATGCTTTGGTTTTAACTTTTTTCATTACGTTTGAATAATCGGTGTAGTAATGTCCATTAACCAGGGACACGCTGTCGTTGTGCGCTTGTCTCATGTTTCTCACTCCATATAGTATTTGTATTATTGTTTTATTGCTCTGTCGGCTGTACTTTTATTACATATAGTTAAAACATTTAAGTACAATCCTGTAAACAGCTATGATGTGAATAATTATCCTCCCCTTGAGGATTTAAGCAGATAATTAATTAGGTTAATGTAACACGCTTAAGACTGGAAAGTATGAAGTACGTATCATAGTAAGTATTTAATATAAAATGTTCTCATAATCTCAATATCAGAAGATTAATTTCTATCTCATTGAGTATTACCTCCACTACCTTCAATAAAAGAGTACCTACAAATATTATTCCTGGTCAATTCATATAGCCACAAGTTCATATAAATATGTCTTTTTTGAAATAATACAAAGATTCTTTACAGGTTTTTTGCCTTTGTTGTGTCCGTATGGATATCTAATGTAATCTCTTCTGTCAAATATTTCAAAACATCAAAATACCATTTTTCACCGAAATCCTTCAAAGTTATGGAATTAGCAAATTATTACAGGTTCTTTGATAGTAGTATCGGAATGTTCCCCAATCAAGACATTCTGGTCCGAGGCCGAAGTCTTGAACGAATATCTCCATCGTCACCTGCAATGCCAGTATCGCTAGTTTCAGAACAACTGCATTTTCCAATGCATTTGTTCTGAAACTAGCGAGAACGATGTCGTATAATATATTGTGCAATAATTCTTTCCACGGAGGCTTGGAAATCCAGGCAAAAGAGTATCTTCATCGTCACCTTCAATGCCAGTATCCGTAGTTTCAGAACAACTGCATTTTCCAATGCATTTGTCTTTCCACAAAGGCTTGAAATCCAGGCAAAAAATATCTTCATCAGGTGTCTCTTCTGAGTCTTTCACATCATTCGTGAGTTAAGCCTGATCGAGCACGACCTACTCAACATTTATTACTAATTCATTTTTTGATGTTTTGAAATATGCTGGTTTCAATAAAATTGTGTGAATTTAATTTCGCGCATTCCTTTGCCAGGTAGTACTGGCGCGCTATATTTTATATTTGCATAACTTTGATGGACTTGGATTAAAAATGGTATTTGAATTATGAGGATTTCAAGAAAATTAAATTTACATTAATTTTTGGAATCACCATATTTCAAAACCTCAAAATAAACCAAAAATTTGAAATCTGCGTATATTTGTTAAATACATGTGCGACTGTCTTAAATACATGTGAGACGATTAACTGTGAATCTGGTTTTGATTATATTTACTATTATTTGTATGCTTTGAATTGTTTATTTTGAAACACCTTATTAAGACACCGACGGCTGGGTAAGAAGGTAAGTAGGCAACTTACGCATTAAAGTTTAATTAAATATTTTAATACTTCATGTGCACATACATAGCATAATTATAACATGTTAGAATATTCTGAAAGGGAACACCTAACAGATAACGAGAATCCGACGCCTATTCCAAAATCCAGGTTTACGAAACTTGATACAATCTTAACAGCGGCAGACATAATTAATTATTGATCCTTTTAAAACATGTTTTGCCATTTTTGTAACAATTAAAAACAACGTTTTCTCTGTTCCGAGCAATCAAGACTGACGTCTGTATATTATTATCGATATCGAATGAACAATGCATGCATGAATGACACTATACTGACGATGAGACTACATGTACTGACTGACAGAAGGGAAAATCTACATAATAGAGGTGTCAACAAGCCGACTTTTTCAGGCTCGGCTTGAACTCGGCTCAAATAATAGACAGTTCGAACTCAATAACTGCCTATAAGAAACCGGTGGGATTCGTTGTCAGTGGACAATGGACATCTCTACTACATTACATGGGATGAGGATCTCAAAGAGAAAACCAATGCAGGCCTCAATTATGGTTTTTGCTAATCTTTCCAATATTTCAATAGTTTTCACTTTTCACTAAAAGTTGATTAAAAGTGTAAAATACGCAACCCTGAAACTACTACTACACTACTACTACATAATATGAGAATATGACCAATATGTATGTGTATTGTAATTGTAACCTGCAGAGATGAAGATGACCTTCAAATATTATCATCGCTCGCATCATCATCTTCACTCTGTTCGTTTCTGTATTGTCATATTGCTCCAACGTTTCCATCTTATCTTTTTTTTAATCCTTCTAATCCCTTCCTTCAGCTCGGAAAT